>JAAAYG020006323.1:0-27113 GCA_009936455.2 Tomocerus minor
GAAAATGGAATGTATTTTGTATTTTGTATTTTAAGGTTAAAATTTTTGTATTTTGAACAAAGTATTTTCAAAATACTCTACCATGTATTTTGCCCATCTATGATCGCTAATAGGTTCAACGGAAAAGATGCTGGCCTTGCTGGCTCGTTTGGTTAGCTTTTGCGGTTTTTATCATCTTTCATTGCTGGCTTGCTGACTGCCAAGACAGAAGTTGGTAGTTAAAAGACGTCAGGACGAGCAATGGTATTTTCTGCTCTGAACATTATAATATTAGTGCTAAAGCGACGAAGTAAGTAGAACTCTACGTGAAGGCAGATAAACTATTTGGCAATTCGTTCTGAAAAGTGTCTAGGAAGTTTTGCATATTAATTTATAGATGAATCAAATGAGCTGTGATGGTGGATTAGAATTTAGAATTCGTCCGTCGAGCCGACTAGAGACGCTCAAAGCTCTACTAAACTATAAAGGTAGCTTTTGCTTTATGTTGTTTATTATTACAGTCTTTAGTGTTCTCAGCCGGCTAACTAAGCCACCCATAGCCACACACACACACACACATAGTTGATTTTATAGGTAGAGTTTAGTCTTTAGGTCGAGAAATGAGAAAGCCTAAAGCTAAAGCTGCGAGTATACATACAGAAAGCAGTATAGCACAGCACACACCTTCTTTAGATGGAAACGTGAGTGTTTAGGATATTTAGAAATGAGTACACATAAATGGCGTGTGTAACTCTCTAGGTAGTGTATGTTCAAAGTTTTAAACTTGAAATTCCTTTAAGTGCTCTTTATAAAGTATTTAGTAGGGAAAACAGGGAGCTCATGCATAGTCTATTTAACCGTTTTATTCTTGGGTGTGCGGAAATTTATTGGATCGTTAGTTTTTTGATAGGAAGGGAACATTCAAAGCAATTTAATTTCGCAAGTATACTAAAGAGGATAGTGTTTGAGATAGGAGAAGAGCTCTAAAACTCAGCTCTTGAGATTCTCTTTCATTTCCCTTTTGTGTGTCTTCCTCTTGTGTGTGTATACTTCTATTAGTTCTATTATAGCAGTTAAGATAACGTAGCAGTAGTAGTACTTACATAAGTCAAGTCAGTTTAACGCAGAATCTTAGGATCGCAGGATGAGGAGAGGACTTTGACCTATACTACTGTCGTAATTGAATACACCACTGTTTAATGCTGATTTGAATAAATAGCCGTTTTGTCAGACTTCCCGTCGCACGTTCCGTTCTTTTAGGACCTTTAGGCTAACAACAAAAAGTATATACCTACTACCTACCTATCTCTATATATATTATATGTACATATAAGTAGCATTTGTGATTGTGAGTTGATGAGGACTCTGTGGAATATTTATTGTTTTTGTAGAAGCTTATCTCTAGCTTAACAAATTAACTGAGACGTACGGATCTACCTATTTATATCCATTTAGTATGTCCAGGAGCTAGCTTGATTCATTCAAGAGTAATTGTAGTAGGTTTTTAAGCCACAGTTTTAGATTGGTTGGTGTGGCTGTGGCCTTGTATGTAGAGCTCTACTTCACTTTGCTATTATTAATCAAATGGTCGTTTTCTTATTTAATCGGAAATTGGTTTTGTCTTCCTTTTCCTATGTAGAATTGCTTTATTGTTTGTTGGTATTGGTAAATGGTAAAGGAAAAATACGCTTAAAATATAGCTAGCTACAGCTACATGTAGAAATGTTGGTAGTGTACAGACATACAGATACACTGTATTTGACGTAATTACAAGTTTAATATTGTAAGCTAAATTGACGACAGACAACAAGCGAATGTGCATTGAAATGAAACTTGTGTCTACATGGAGTAAGGAAGAGCTTAAGGATATATATAGTCATGGTGTGTACTTGTCTAAGTACATAATTATATTGGTAATAATTTTGTTTACCTATATAGCTTTAGCTGGGAGCTCCTCTCTTTCTCTCTCTCTCTCTCCATGGACAAGTATTTATTTAATGTTTCGCGAATGACACATCGATGCCCTGACAGTTTTCCCTGTTCCTTCTCTTCCATCCAATCAATTTATGTTCTTGTAATAAACGAAGTATGAGCATCATGGTAGTGGCATTACATCCAAACCACCGAATTCATTTTATCTTTATCAGTTTTCCACTTCCGCCCTTCTCTAGAAATGAAATGAATGAAGCCGTTAGGTTAGTACGTACACATAATGCGCCTTAGTACCTACTATTACTACTATTTACTTCTCTGTATTTATTATACTAAGTGTACGATGTAGTTGCACTGAAGTTCTCTGGATAGTAGATTAGACGTCTGCAGCATTAATGGAGCTAGCTATCCATGGATCTGCTTTTAAGGAAAATAAATTTGTAGTGTGGCCCCGAAGCTAACAGCAAGGATAAGGAAAACTATACAACTTGGTTATGGGTCTGACTCTGTGGTGGTGTTTGGTTGATTGATAATATTTTATTCAGCATTAGCCATTGAACATGTAATTGGAAATGAAAGTAATGCCCTTCTATTGGTTAAATGGTTGATAATAAGATAATATTTTATTGGTATTTATACTGTACGAGTTAAGTTCAATGTTTCCCAAAATAAGTCAATAAGCTTGTTTGCAATGATAGTTTGTTCTAGATTGGCGAATGGTATGGTATGCTAGCTCAGACTTAAAATTCAACAATGCGATAAATAAGTAAATATCTATGGCTTCATCAGAATTGTGTTTTATTTCCCTAATTCCTACGCATACATAATACAAACATTCTGTCGTGTCATGTACTCTGTGAGTTTTGTGAGTGAGTGATGCATTACGTTTAGAACCATAGAAAATGAAACGGGAGGAGACAAAGACTACTAGCACATGATTGATAAGCTTAGTAAAGTTAGAGGAATTTTAGTTCGGTGGGAGTAAGCGATACAGATGCATGAATATCAAGTTTCCTTTTCTTTGCATACTCTCTTTTCTCTACACTCTACACTATATGTCTACTATATAGTTGAAGCTTTTGAGCTTTAGTTTTCTATATTAATAGTCATAGTCAGCAAATAATTGACCTTGGTAAAGTAACTGTACTAATATAGTGAATGTAGTCATCGCAGGGTGGAAAAGTACTTACCTGCAAATATTATGCAAATCCTGTCTCATATCTCGCCTTTTTTGGAGTCGACTTATAGTGTAAACATAATGCTGTAATGACTCCTAACTTATATGTACAAATTAGCAATTCAGAATTTCAGACATTAAATTAATGTCAAGTGAATAAATGAGTTAAAGTTGTTAGGTACATGGTTATTATTTGCTACTTAAAGACGCTTCAGTTATGTAATAATGCTAATTGAACTCCATACTCCGTGTAATTAGTTTCTGTAGACGATAGAGACTGATAGAGTAAGCTGGTTGGATTTTTATTTTGGATATCCATATCTTAATCATAATGGGATATAGGATATAATATTTATTACGGGAGCATTAAAATTTCGATGATTACAATGATTAGAAGCTTAAGAATAGAGTAGAGAATGTAAAAAGTCGAAAACAATCAGTAATCCATAGATAATATTTTATTCTCCATAATAAAGCTAGAAGAGTAATAAACAGCCATCTTCTCACTTCATTTAGACTTTCCGAAGAACCTGTCATGTGTAATAATGATTTATGCACCTGTTAAATTGAATGGAAAACATGGCGATAGTAAATTAGTAATGTTATTATGTTAGTTGTTAGAGGTAGTGAAAGGAAGAGTGTGAGGTATAATTAAGTTGCTTCTCGATCGCTAATTAGTGTATAGCGTTTAATATTAGAACTATTAAAAGTAGGCAGTTATATACTTGACTTGGTTTAAGCGCTATGTATGTACAGGGTTTACAAAGGGTGGTGATACCTAAATATGTACGATGATGATGACTATGCTTATGCCTATTAACGAGTTTGGTTTGAATGATTGGGTTGAGTTGAGGCTGTTGATTTTGGTAGCACTCAGTCAGAGTCAAGTTGATGTCCTTTGTTTTGCTAAGCCAGGGTCTGAAATCCCGTAGCAATTTTAATGAATGCATTTATGGGATGAGGAGAAGGTGGTTAGGTGACGATTAGAGGTTCAGTAGCAAGAAAACGAATTCACCATTTTTCTATTCGGTAATGGGGACATTATGTTAAGCGTGTAGCCAATTAAGTACTTGTTTTGCACATCAGTAGTATAAGTAGTGTTAAAGTATTCAGCATTTTAGTTGAGAGCCGTGTCAAGTAGGGCAAGAACCGTCTGGCAGAATGGGCTATGCTATGCCATAGCATCAAGAATGTAACATCGTATCGTATCATATACTGTTACTTTTGTGACGTTGATGCCATGCTCTTATCTGCGAAAAGAGTCAAATCTGTCAGGTCATTATAGAGTTATTTATTATGCACAAACTAGCAAATATTATATGATTAATCCTGTAGCTACATGTAGTTCAACGTACTAAAATGCTAAAAGCCATCATATTTCCATGCATTTTGCATGGATTTATTTGCGTTATAAAAATGATATGGTTTTACTCTAGTAGTTTATATTATTATTACATATCACTTAAAAATCAATGTAATTTGCACATTATATTTTATATTAGAAATGTTATGATTATTTATTTGTTCCCGTTATATCTGGTATTCTGAGACTAGTGACTACCATAATTATATAGCAGAAACTTTCAATGAAAGTGTTTCTCTCTCGTGCAAGACAACATTAAATTCGAAACTGTTTTATGTGATGATGATGAGATGAGACTAAAATGGCATTTCCATTAAAAGTCACAGCAGTATACAAGTCGATTTGAGTAAATATTTCGTGTTTGAGATTTCATTTTAGTTTTCCTAATAAAAGTTAGCTCAGTTTCAGTTTGATCCAGTCTGGATTGGGTAAGACTGGATAAAATGTTATGAAGCTCTTTCAAAGGAAGTAGATTACCTACTTACTAATGTATCTAGTCGCGTCACTCGTCGCTATATAAAGACTTACAAAGTTTAACTTGTAAGTTTGGCTTATCCTTACCATTCTATTTTATGCTCCTCTATGTATAGTATAGAGAATATTATGTATACTGAGAATGATAAAATGGAGAGATTTATTTTTGACTGTGTGACTTGAGTGGGAATAATGTTAAGCTTCTTTACTTTCATGTATTCAATTGCTTTACGTTAGTTAGTCTATAAAGAAACATATAGGTAGATACATAGCGAAGAAATAAAAAAGTTCAATAAGATATGGAGACGGTGGACGGCGGGGAAACCACAGGGTGCGTATAAGTTCCAGGAAAAGTTAAGGATCTACTACTACCTACAGCTACAGCTACTCTGCTGTGTGTATGTTGCTGAAAAGTAAAGCCAATAATGTCAGCTAATTTTCCTGGAGTTAGTGAATGCGGGATGTGGTTTTAGTTTTACGAAGTTTCTTACTTGTGAGATTTCGTAATTTATTTGTAGAGAGGGAGAGAGAGAGTTATGATTTAGTTTAGGCAGTCGAAAGTTGACAATTTAGTTTGAATGAGGAGTTTAAAAGTTTAACCTTGATGTATGTTAAAAGTTAAAAGGATGAAGTTTATGCATGGACGCAAGACAAATCTTAATGGTGTAAAATGTGATGTTAATGAGGGCGGGGGGTTGTTGAGTTGAAGTTGTCAATAGTATGAGTTCTGTTTTAATATTCTTCTTAATAATCAGTTAGTCTTTGTATTTTATAAGGAGTTGAGGAATTTGTCACGTCTTAGAGAAGCATGCCAAGTGAGGTCAATTAAAGAAACTTTCGCCTGCATGTTCAAACCGTTATCATGATGCTATATGCCTACTGCCTACCTACGTTTATCCTATCTAAATGGCATTGTATGTATTTAATGGGGAGATATGAGAGGAGATATATATGTGGATTGGATGCATTGGCTTTCATGCATCGATTGCATTGCATGTTGGAATTTGGCAAGACATAGATAAGACAAAGCACTAGATATAGGAGTAAGGAGTAGAGATAAGTGTGCAAGGATACGATACCTACTGCAGGCAGGTAAGGAATGTGGGTTTAGTTAGTTAGAAGATTGGCGTATCGGCAGCCAGAGCCAACGAAAAGATGTTTTAAGTAGTGGTAGGGTAGACAAGTAGCAAAAGAGCAGTTGTAACTCTTGTTGTGTAGGTAATAGTAAGGAGATAGACATGAGCGTGATGCTTCATAGACGTGGCACATGGCACAAAGCAGAAAATAAGTGTATATTTACCGGTTAGTAGTGTGGAGAAAATTTCCGTTGTGTCGTGTTTATGTCAATGAAGAGCAGACATTTGTAGCCGCTCCCTCTTAACGATATGTTATACGAATGAAAAAAAAATATACTGAATCACAAAGTACAATGTACAATAAAGTATGAAATAGATCAAAAGGTATTTCTATGATTCGTGAACTTTGTATTCTTCATATATATAATTGATTGACATATAATAAACTCGGTCCGTATGAGGACTAAGAAAAGAAACTACTTAAAGTTGATAGTAGTTTATAAAAATATTTAATCTTTGGATATTGCTCCCTTTTTTGTGTAGCGAAGTAGATTTTAACATTCCTACCTGATGTCTCTTGGATTATACTTTTCGGTTTAAATGCAACGGCAATATAAAATGAAACTCAATTTTCGGTAGTTGGTAAAGTAAAATCGATAGAAAGTTGGCTGGAAGTTGAGAATGTTTTTCGGTAGCCTAGCTGTGAGAATAGTCTCTCTCTCGTTAAGTGTGAAATATTGTATTTTAAATTCCACAGGGTAATTTCGCTATTCTGTTATAGTTAGACATTGGAGAGTGAGTATTTTCTGTGATTTTTCTCTTTGATTCTCTCCTATTACATATATGTATGTATGCGTGTGTAGAGGCGTGTAGAGGTAAATAATAAATGGTGTGATTATGTGGAGGTAATACGCTAATAGATTAGGGATTGTTTTGTAAACAATTTGAAGTGTAGTTGGGAGCTGTATTTATTTATATGTAGGTCAGACGTGAGGGCGGGGGTGGCGGGTAGAAGTAGAGAAAGAGAGAGAGACGAGAAGAAGGAAGGTAGGTAGGTGGCAATAGACATAGACGTGCTAAGATTATTTTTGACTTGGACCAATTTTTAAAAACGTAGGATAGCTTGAAGATGTTTAGATAGTGAATGACGATGGAGTGAATGGAGTTGGTTGTGTTGTATGTGTTTATGTGTGAGAGTGAATGTACTACTACTGGTTGGTGTTAGTGATAGCGAAGGCAGTTACATTGATATAGGCGGACGGATGAAGTGCTAAAGATAAGGGAGAAATTCCGAGTGATATTCGGGAGTGAGTAGAGTAGACATGAGGAAATGACGGTGCGGAGAGTCTTTTAACTCCAGTCTCGTCTCGCTCTCCTCCACTCTCAAACTATATACTAAGCTGAGTTCAACCGGCAACCCAGAAATATAGTAAATCCTTAGTAAGTAAAGTAGAGTTCGGAAATTCTTATTGTAGGTAGAAGGTGGTAGGAGATATAGAAATAAAATAGCGGGATGTATATAAATTTCTTTCGGGCTATAAGTAAAAGGAGATGGCGGTTTAGAAGAAAAGAGAAGGTTTGTTGAATTCAATTCAATTCGCTGTAGGATTCTTTAGTAGTGACTTGAGTACTGATCGTGAGTGAGTTAGGTAATATCCATGTAGTTACATACATATGGGCAACATAGAGAGAGAGAGAGAGTATGTGTAAAGGAATGCAATGCATTGGCTTTGTATCTCTCTCTCTCTCTCTCTTTCTATGTGTGTGTATGAATACATGTGTGTCTAGTGTAACTAAATATATATTATATGATGAGAAAAGTAGTGTTCATGGTTTACAGTTGAGGAAGTTTCACTTTCAAAGTCTTTTAGCTGTTGCTGTTACCGTTGCATTGAATTTGAGTCTCTCTCTCTCTCTCGTTTGTTGTATTTGCTGTTTGTTGGATTGGGTGTTGGTTCTTGGAATAAAGTGGGAGACGACTTGGTTGGAGATATTGGAGAATGTTCTTGTTTTATAGATGATGGTATGGTGTGTGGAGTGCGGGAGGTTATGCATGTTGTGCCGTGCCTGCTTCTCTCTACACACCCGCCTTCCTCTCTTCCTTCCTTCAAGTTCCTTCCTCACGAGAGCAAAAGGGAGAGAAACTGACACTTATTATCCACAGCAGTGGGGAAGGAAGGATCCGACTTTTTTCCGCTCGCTCTTCTCCTTCTTCTTCCTCCTCCGAAATGTTTTTTGCATGCATTATACTGTAGTAAACTAAAACTAATGTTATTAAGTGAAAAAAGAAAGAGCAGGAGTGGTCGCTTGCCTCTGCTCTTCTATTTATTTCCTATCTCACATACATCCACCTGCCTACCTACCTCTCTCTCTCTCTCTCTATCTCTCTTAAGTCTCTAATACATATGGATGGATGAATGTATATCGTTGTCCTAGAGTAATAAGGCTAAAAGAGAAGTGGAATTTGCTGTTGAATGCTGAGGAAGTTTGCTGGAGAACGATTTGCCATTTGTTGGATGTAATTTTTCTGGTTTGTGTTTCATTCATGCAAGTAGTCAGTGGAATAGGGAAGGAAGGCGAAGGGGATAGCATGCGATGCAACGTCAAAGAAGAAAACAAGCAAGCACACACTACAATACAACAAACATCATTCGACTCTTCTCTTTTACCTCCATTCACTGTGCACGTTTGCAATTCAGAGATTCGGACTTTACTGACAATTTCCTCCGAGTTTCTACTTCACTCACTTTAGTTGTACTTCTTTGTTTAGTCTATCTTTGTCGGTTACTACTCTGGACTCTGCTGAAACTCTTTTTTAACCCTTTCCATGCCTTCTCCTTCGTGACTCACTATTAAATGTAATGAAGGAAGAGAAAATTGTGTATAGATGCTTGGATGCATAGACATGAAATGGATGAAATAAATGTATTGTGTAGGAAGAGTACTTTTCTAAAGAACATCTATTGCATATTGCATATATGGATGCAGTTGAATAAGGATTAATAAGAGATAGCTATACTATAGACGCTATTATGGTCTTATTGTATGTATGTACAGTCATGTAATACTAATACATAATACGTGATTCAAGGTTCAATTGGCAATATTAACAGACCAGTGAAGGAGCCAGCTGCTCACTGCCACTATTACCTACTACTACTTACTACTTTTCTTATTTTATTTGACTTGACTTTTTTAACCCCTACTATACCATGTCCATGCATGCCATCATCCATACTAGTTGGATTTGGATCATGTGAGAAGAGAAAACTGTAAAAATCATATTATTAGTTTCAGACTGCATAAGGTTTATCACCTTAATGGAACACAGTTTGTTTCTTGCTTCAAGGAGGCATGTAGGTAAAACGGAGATGGATTGTTGGCAGTGCACTGTTATTTTATGATTTTGTGTATGTAGAAAACTCAGGTTTTGTAAATAACTCTTTTAATTCGTGCACCCATCTTAAATGATAATGGAAATGCACTAGTTTTATATGATACGATATATTCGTTCATTATGTACTCGCGGAAATATTGAATAGGTAAGGCAGAGGCTAGGAATATGCATATACATGAATAGATACGTGTTTGCAAAATATGTCCTTCATTTGAAAGGAAGATTTATAGAGTTTATGTTAAAGGGATGACTTCCCAACTATTTTCAATATTCCTAAGTACAAATAATATGGAGGATATGGAGTGAAAGGAATGGAGTGCGTATGAGAAAAATCAGACGATAAATCTTTTCCACTGTACGAAAGTACTTTATGAAGTAAACATTATGTTTGCCTATAATAGGGGGAGCAGTTTAGTAATATTATATGGATTACTGCAAGGAAAACTTGAATTTTGACCTTAATTCGCCAATATTTATATTCTCATGTGAGTCATGATAAATGCACGTTCACGTAGGTAACACCAATGGAGCTTTATAAGTAGCGTTCGTTATGACATGACTATAACAGGTTGTCATGTCACATAGACTGTGATTTTGGCCCCGACTTGTGTATGAAAATATCAAATAAAGATGGTAATGGTATGTGTAAGTAAACGCAACATATCCAAGTGTGCGTAGTCGTATAGACTCGTAAAGTAACATACGTAAGTGTGGGTGGTCTAATTAGCCAGTCATTATCCTCCTTATAGCTTACGTTTCTGATAGTTTACGATATTACCTATTATGATACTGGTTTACTGTTAATAGAGCGTATGTAGGACTTTAACACGTAGCGAATGTATAAATGCTAATTATTTATTAGCCACTACTTATAATAGTTACTACTGCAAATGTACATACGAACTACGCTGCACAGACAGTGTAGCAAACTATAAACGGAGAGATAAGTTTGCTGTTTCTTGTTTCATCTAGTTACAATTGCATAATTGAGTTGAGACTGAGTCGAAATCTACTCGACGCGACTCGTAATTTGTGTGGCACTATTGTCACCTATTAATGTCTCTCTCTCTCTGTCTCTCTCTCGTCTAGGTATAATTGTAAGTACAAGAATAGTTAAATAAGTAAGGTTGTTTTAGTTTGTCTAGAGAGGAGAGTGATATTGAACTATGACATTTATCCATAAGAGAGTAGCTTCGCAGAATAATTGAAATGAATTATGTACTAAATTCATCTCTTCTGGTGTTTACTTTGGTAATGCCTTGTTCTACTTACCCGATCAATATTATGGCTGTTAGAGAGAGACCTTAGTGATCATCTATAAAAAAGTAATAATGCTCTCTCCCTCAGATATAAATGATAGAGACGAGAAAATGCCAAATAAGAAGTATTTTTATGTTAGGTGAGCGAGCAAGTGTGTTTGTCCTTATTCCTTACATAGACGTGGCTTTGATAAAGGAAC
Source organism: Tomocerus minor (assembly GCA_009936455.2). NCBI lineage: Eukaryota > Metazoa > Arthropoda > Collembola > Entomobryomorpha > Tomoceridae > Tomocerus > Tomocerus minor. Next base: position 10,858 of record JAAAYG020006323.1, read on the forward strand.
AATGCCCATTTAGCACAATAGTAATAGTACCTGAATGAAGTGATAGTCTCTGTGCAAATCCTTCAAAACTTTGATTTATAATTTCAATTGCTTATTTCAGGGTTTCCAATCTTTGTACTATTCCAAATTGTTACAAATAGTTAGGTACTAATTTAATTTTTAAGAGATTCATCGTTTGAATATTGACGGGATTTTATGAATGATTTTTTTTTAATTTTCAGGTTGGAAAAGAAGAAATCACAAAGCTTGTCGCCGGATTTGATAATCAAGACGTTTTGACGGGGACAGGAGTCACACTTGCAGGTCAACGCTACATCTATCTCTCTGGAACTGACCGTGTTGTTCGTGCAAAACTGGGCAAAGTTGGGGTCCATTGCATGAAAACTCAACAAGGTACTGATGGATAAATGTTTTTTAATTGATTTGTGTGTGGGTTGATGATGAAATGTTTGTAGTATTTGCGGAAGTGATGCTAATTGAAAGAAAATGGCTGTTTGGTTTTTAGCTGTGGTGGTTTCACTTTACGAAGATCCTATTCAACCCCAGCAAGCGGCCTCAGTAGTGGAAAAGCTAGGGGATTATTTAGTGTCCTGTGGATATTAAAAAAAACGAAGCAACGCAAAAAGCAAAAAGGCCAAAACAGAAGCAAAAATACAGAAATTACTAATAATTTAACTCTATAGCTAATTGCTTTGCTCTAAAATTGCATTATTTGTATTAAATATACTATATAACGTCTGTACTGTGTACTGTACACTACTCTACTACTGAGCTGTATCTGTATTGGCTTAATGAATGACTCAATCAGACTGTTCCTTATTTGAATTGGCTCCAATAAAAACTATTCCCTTGTTACTATACAAAAAACAATACAATTCACAATCACATGAAAAAAAAAATATTGTGTCCACATAAATACTAGCTAATAGCATAGGCTTATACATTTGAGCGACTACTAATCACACCAACCAACCACACAACTGATTTAAAAATTGTGGACAAAGAGCAATCAATTAAAAAAGGAAAAGAATTAAATTACAATGAAATGGAAGATCTTTTTTTAATAATGTCTGCTTGTACTTCAACTAAAGACTTTATATTCAATTGAATTACCACGTAAGTATAATATGTATACATAAGGTTAGCCTTCTAAACATTGAATTACGAATTAGATAGATAAATTGTACACAGGCTTGTGTGGTATACCTTATAAGGGCGCTGATGTAGATTGGTTCTAAAGGTATACGGCACAGGTACACCATTGACATACACACATGAACTTCTTATCATAAAATGACAGAAACGGATAAGGACGCTGAATATATTCTAATCTAAATCTACTCCAGCTACTATCTATCTATATAATTATATAGACTACTTTAGACCAAGACTTGTGAACTTAAAATTTTTCAAAAAGGATACATTTTGCAGTTTTTCGTAGATTTTTGGATTTTTGACAAGTAGATTTAGCATATTCGTGTCTCACTGTACGCTGTGCTGTTGAGTAATGACATGTCATGCTGGTGTTTTGTCATTCGGCCGTGGTATAGTGTGATAATTAGAATGCACTTATGGATGATACTGTAAAAGAGCAAGTCAAGTCAAAGTCAAGTCAAATTACGAGACCTAAATATCGTAATTGTAAAATTAATAATGGAAATGTTTGCTCAGTCTTCTCATCAGTTTTCTTTTTGTATACATAAATACATTACACTACATAAAGTAACAAGCGTACAATGATGTATTATTGTATGTAGTAAAAGTAACAAGAACTCGGCAGAGAGGTGTCAACAGTTGGTGAATAATTGCTGATAATTATTATGTGAATCACTATATTATAATATGATGCAAAGCAAAGCAATGGTAAAAAGGTTCTGTGTATTGTATTGTACTTTGCTATACAAAATGCTGAAATCTGCTAAACTGTCAATATGTCATGTTTCTAAATGAAAAAAAAATATACGCAACAGTAGCCTGGTGAATGTGGGGGAGAAAATAAAAAACTTACCAGGATACTACTTATTACTTACAATTAGTATGATAATTAATTATACATATGAAAATATTCAATATAAATTACTTTTATGCAATTTGTTACAGAGTTTATTCTGTTCTGTGGTTTACTGTGTTGTATTGATGTATTTGTAATGTTAAGTAGTAACATAATTATTATTGCTATCTATAATTACAAATATCATTCTTATTACTTACAATTAGAGGATAGTAAAGCAAACGCCTACATGAACATACTGATACACATACATACATACTATACTACTTATAGTATACTATCTAATCTAGGCTAGACTAGACTAATAATTATACTGTGGAGTAAGTGAGTGATTAAAATTAATATTGATTATGAATTAATTCTTTACTTATAATACTATAATAAATACATACATACTTATTATGTGAGATAACTACTACTTGTGCATAGAATTACATTTTTGAGTAGAATAGTCAACATTTTCTGTGTGACGGAGATGGGATGAAAGGTGTTTGATGTTTGTTAGTTTGTGCTCAGAGCTGCAATTATTATTACAAGTGAATTTAATTGAATAAAATGAATTGAATGTTGTGAACTTAAGAATCTCTTACTCTCTGTATACAGTTCTCTTTACTTCCTTTCTTCAAAATATATTTCTTTTCTCTTTCAATCCTTATAATATATCCTTATAATATGTGTATGCACGTCAACATTATTATTATAATAATATGTCTATCTATTCCATTTTGTCATTGTCTGTGTAATAATGTGATGTAATCTTTATATGCTTTTTATTCTACTGTGCCTTATTATTATCTGGTTATGCATTACTATTTCTATCTATTATTAGTGATAACACAATTGGAATCATCATCAGTAGCAGTAGATTTTGGATTTCTATGCATTTAATATGCTCGATGCATAATGTAAAGTTTTATTACATGCTTTTGTTATCTTCATACATACATTTCTTATCATCAACCATGACATTAGAACTTTTGAACCATAATATTTCATGCAATTCTCCAATTACCTATGAACGGCAACATACACGTATGAATATTATTGAATGTGTACTATAATCAAATCAGTACATACATACACGTTTCCCTTATTTTGCATAACTTTATTTTTACGTGTTTCGATTTCCATTGTGGTTTTGTTTTGTTTTCGGTTTGTGGTTTTACCACGTTATTTATGGCGTGCTTAGCTGGTTGCATTAAATATTAAAGAGAATCATCAGAGACAGCATGTGGTCTAAAGTTTAAAGAATATCTGACTTGTTCTCTGTACATTAGAACTTAGAAAAGCACATACTGTTGTAGGGTAGTAGAACTGATCGCCTCGTCTTCTGGTTTTCGTGTAGAGGAAACTTATCGGTTGGTTAACTTCCTTTGTTGCTCTGTATTCCTTGTATAGACTCTTGGAGGATTTCGTAATAAGTGACAAGGAAAGCTGACTAGAAAAGAAACTGATGACTATAGAATGAAACTTAAAACGAAGTGATTGTTTTTGTAGCGATGATAGCAAACGTTACATTTGTCACATAGTTTAAAGTATGAAATAATGCATATAGACGTGACATTTGATGTTCCTTTTATAATTCTTTAGTCTTCAGCAGCATTTACGACCTTATTTACCTAAATGCATGATGTATACAGAATATGTATACAGAATTGCAACAATACATAGCATAGACTAAGATGTAGGCTAACCACAGAAAATTTACATTTAATTTCTATATGCCATAATACAAAAGCTATATTTTACTATGCACACGAATTGTATTGTTTCCCCTAAGTAATTATGTAATGAAAATAAATGTGGAATTTTATTCATGTGTTTGTAGGTATCTCAATTGTATTTATTTAGCAGAAACGAAAGGCAGTTAGGCAATTATAGGTCCAATTAATCTTTAGGAATTGTCTTAAATAGAGCATGATTAGGATGGTCATGCTAAATATAGTATTTCGTGGCTATTTCAGGTTTATCTTCCAATTTATTTAGGCACAGTGCCCAATGGTGAATGAAAACTCAATAAAGAAACAACTTTTATGAACAGTGAGAATGACAAGTGTGTGCTGATTGTATGTGTGAATTACATTACATTAAAAACATCCTGTACCTACACGAGTAAGTGCTTTCTTTTAGAAGGAAATGAAATTCCAGTTTTTAATTTAGCAGTTAATTAGAATTAATAAATAGTATTAGTGTTTTAGCTTCCAGGAAATATGATGTTATTTCACAATTTCCATTGGTTTGTTCTTATTTTATTATAATACTTTCATTGAATTACTAGTACACTTCTACTGCAATGCACTAGCACAAATACTATTTAATTTTATTAACTTAATTTATACATGCCGATTGATTGCTGATTGATGCAATCGTTAAACCATGTACACTGTTACGATAAGATATCTACTACACTTGACTTGACTGTTAACGACATGACTCACATTTACTTCCTTACTATGTACTTACATACAATTGCGAGTAAACGATGACAGTGAAATGCTACAAGATAATGCAAAAATCAGTGAGGAAAATTAGCATGAATATCTAATTTTAATAATAAACCATTTTTAGATTACAATGAAATTGGTTTTGATAAATTGAACACAATTTTTGTACGTGCAACCACAAGAGAATATACGTATTTGGCTCAGAATTTTGTACGGTAGACGCTTGCATGCACTTCTGTCAATCTTCAAGTAATTTCTATTCCTTCGACCTAATTAATATGCGATGGGCACAATTTTAATGCTTAAATAGAAGAATTTTATTAATAAGAACACAGCAACCACAAGTAAACCACCACGATGACTCATTTTATGATTAATAACTTAAGTTTCAGCAATTATGAGTTTAGATATAGCAATTATTATCAACAGTTTTCCATTCTGCAACATTATTAGTGAATAATAACCATACAATAAGTTAGTTTAGTTAGTATAACTATTATATTTAATATCTATAGAGTTATTTTGTTTGTAGAAGTCAGGATTTTAACAATAAAGCGTTTTCTCCACCCAATCGTCCATTGTAAAATAAGCAGATTTTTCTCCATCAGCTAGCCTTTCTTTAAACACTTCAATCATGCATTTTAATTTGATAGCACACATGATGAAATCGTCAAAAAAGAGACAACCATCTTTATTGCCATATCTGAGGACGAGAGATTGCAAGACTCGATTGTTGACATGAAATCCGGAAGCAGTTAGTGCTTCTCGAAGTTCGAAGGAGCTTAGAGTTCCTGATTTGTCAAGGTCAAATTTCCTGAAAACATTCTTCCAAGTTTCAACACTTTTCCACAAAAGCTGAAACTCGTCGAAACCAAGTTTTCCTGATCGATCAACATCCATCATAGAAATCATTGACCTGCAAATGTCCTTACTGAATCCATCAAATCCAAACTCTGTTTTGAAAGTGGCATCCAAAAGTCCTTTCAACTCTTGCCAGCTCACTTCAAGATCCTCACCGGCGACTTTCCTAAAAAATTCTTGTGCTTTTTCTGCTTCCTTTTCATTTGCTTCGCCTTTCCCTGGAACTTTAGAGCCTTTCTTATCTCCAGTTTGATCAGACAAATTTTCCAGTTGTGCAATGAGCTTTTCTGCTTCTTCTTCAGTTCCAATTCCGATTTCTTCATCGTTTTCTTTCATTGTATTCGCTGTTTCTGTGAAAACTCGAAGAATGAACTCCCCTTCCTCATTAGGTTCGTAAGTAGATGGGACAATGCAGTATGTTCCAGGAGCTAGTTTGAAACGACAACTGATTTCCCTGGCGTCTATGTAATCTGGAACTGCAGCAGCGGATTTGTTGAACTTGAAAAAATCTTTGTTCAGCGGCTTTGGTGTGTTTGCAGGGTCTTTCAATTCGTAAATCAGGTAGCCAATGGTAAGAAAATCTTTTCCTAATTTTCTTCGATTTTTTTGCATGAGGGCAATAATAATTGTGCACTGGTCATCGTCATCTTCTTCATCTGGATCCTTCAATTCAACAATGTATTGTGGATTTATAGCGAAAGTGTCTATAAAATTCCGGCAGCCACCGGCAGTCACCCCTTTGATCCATGCTCCGTCAAATGCATTCATCACCCATCGTTTTCGCTTTTCTTGTTTTATAGCTGGGTTTTGTTTAGCTTCTTCAAGTTCGTCAAGAATATCGGGGCCTAAGTTGCAAATGTCCAATTGTTGAAAATACTTGGTGAAATCTTCGTAGCACATCCAGAATTCTACAAATACATGATAGAAATGGAAAAATCTTTGTTTTAAGCACATTGGAGTATCAATAACCTGTCAACTGTGAACATTAAATTGTGCTACCTCCATCAGCTTCAGTTTTGATCTCAAACTCCTTTTTCAAGTCGTCTTTTAGTTCTTTCCATTCTTTAGAGCCATCACTCCAGGCACCTTTCCACTCCTTTTCATTTCCCCATGGATTTCTTATTCTGACCAATTGCGTTTTTGTTTTCTTCTTTAGCTCCACAATTTTGATGTCAGTAATTGAATAGGCATGACCCTTTATAAGTCCCATAGGCCCTTCCGCTTCGATCTGTGAATCGTCAGCATCAATAGAACATCCCATGAACGAAGATCTTTCATGAGCTTTGGCCATTATTTGAAAGAGATTCTTTTGTGAGTTTTCAAGAGCACACATTTCAGTAATTCCTCCTAAACAAATCCATACAAGCACGTAAAATATTAAATTGATAAAATTGCGAAGTAGATATACAAGGATCTTAAAAGTATTTCATTATCAAGATAGTTCATAATTTAAGCTTTGTAAGTTCACTTCACCTGTAAAATCCTCCAAAGCTTCGGAAACATTTCCTCCTGTCAAGGCCTCGTAAGAGCCATGCAGTTTTGCATACGCCTAAATCACACGCATTAAATTTTTTAATTTTGCAACTTGATGTAGTTCGTTCATTTTAGCAATAACCTTTTCCATAAGAGCACTCCAAAACTCATTTTTCTCCACTGAGCGCATAAAAATCAATCTGCCGTCTCTGGTTGGCAGGAAATCATCGATAACAACATCCACCTAGAATTCAAATGCATATGAAATTAGTATTTGTTAGAACAGTAGACTAACTAATACATTTCAAGAACAAAGTACCTGCCACACAATATTGGAAGCAATTATAATTTTCTTACAAAAGATAGATACAACGTAAGCATTATACTAAATCCCAATAAAAATAGTCGTTATTTACCCATTTCCCGAATTTCCAGAAACGAAAATGAAAGACTCCTGCATAATTTTCCACGAAACTATTATCTTCTGGTACAATTAAATGAAACAATTTCGTGTTCATAGTCAGATTTGCAACTGCAGCCAAAAGCCAGCAATTTCCAAGTTCCCCTTGTCTGACATCAAATCTACTTGCACCGCCGACAAAAAATCGAGGTTCGGGATCAATATCCTTGGGACGTTTCCATTCTATCGGCTTTTTCATTTTACTTTTAAATATAGAGGTGTCTACTGCCGGAAATTCCGTGTCTTCAAAAAGAGTCTTCTTGGAAAGACATTGCTTCTTAATTTTTTCGTAATCCTGAGCTGTAGCTCCGGCAGTTTTCGTTTTATAACCACTTCCTCGCTCTCCAAACCTATACACTAGTATCCCTGATGGAAGTTTGTACGGCATTTTCTCAAATTCCAGCCACTTGTGTCTGAAAATTTTAGTTAACAAAACAAGTTTTTTCCTTTGATCTGATTATTACAATTCTCAAGAATAATAATTCCTTACCAGCTCTGAAAAAAGTGAAAATTGGAGTGATATATCTGAAAATATTTTCTTCCTTGAATTAAAAAGTATTTGAAACTTAATTCGAGTGTTGTTGGGACAGATTTTATTAAGCTTTCTCTCTTGAATGAAGTCTACGACGGACTGAGAGAAGAAAATCTGAGATCTGAGAGTAAGTTAATCTTGAAGGTAATTAGAAATTGAGACAATGAAGAGAGAACAGAGACATTTGTGTAGGATTCGCTATGGTTGAAAAACTATTTGCGAAAAAATTTTGACGAGGGACTTTCTGCTAATATTAGCAAAAGAAGCATGAGAAGTTCAATGCCAAAAGTGTATCCGTGTAACAATAACTGGAATTGCTGTAGTTGATATTATTTATTTATAGTAGCGGCTCATCCGTTTTCATGCAAATGAAATAAATAGGAAAGAGCAATGGGCATATCAAAGCTGCCATCAATTAGACGTGCTTCGCGTCACTGTCATTTCAATTAGACTAAAGCTCGGAATTAAATGCTCTGATTCTTTCCTTTGGACACTCTCCAGTCGGGCGGATATGTTTTCAATTAACTGTGTAAGAATACACACCTCGACTTGAGCCCTTTTGAGAGTGTTCAGCCTCTCCGGTATAGCCCAAGGTATGCACCTTCGGTTCATGTGCAGCAATAACCATGCAATGGAAAGAATTAATGGCATAAACAGCCCATTAACAATGTGATCAATTAATTTGCGACGCTTAAAAATCATGAAATGTTAAAGAGAAAGTCGGGACTGTGCCACACTGAAACCAAAGGCGTTTTGTTTCTTTGCCATTATCATTATTGCACTTCCAGAGCTATCACGTCTAGCTTTTTCTTTGCAGCAAAAAAAAAAACAAAAATGAAGGTCAAGAGCGGAAGTGCAACTATTCATGAATTACTTACGTACTTTTTTCAAGATTGCCTATCTAGGATATTACGCGTGACTTCTCCGAATCTCATTCGGAGATCCCAATGAAAACTTAGTGTCGCATCTTTGAAAAGCAACGTAAGTATTTACATTACATCCCACAAATGGATGCTATCTGAAAAAATCATTCTTGATGTGTGTTCATTCTACATTGCAACTAACGGCTGCTCTTGTGTGAATACTATTTAAATGTCTTTGATCAAATTTTGACTTGGAAGTTTAGAATGTGACTTTAAGAAGCTCCGAATAGATTTACGTTCTTATTTTGGCACTACCACTCTGACGGCTTTCTTTGAATGAAAAAACTTGGATCCTCGTTTTTGGCATTAACTGTTTGCAAAAATTGTTTAGTCTTTAGAGTCCGGATATTCCGGAAATTACTATTTACGCATGTAGCTGTAGCAAGTATTATACAATTAAATCGTACTTGTTAGGGCTGTACAAATGTGCTCTTACAAAACAAAGTCAATATCTCTGTCAAAATTACCTTGCACGATTACTCACGGCATACTTTTTATTTTTTTCCATTCTAGTTGCAGACAGTCGGATATGTAATTTTGCAAATAGTGTCTAGGTAGGTGGTCTAGGACTAGGCGACAGGAGGATAGCAATATTTAATTGCCGTAAATTCGTCAATACAATCCGGGTTAGGTTTGGTTTCTTAATTCGTTTCTTAATTCGAATTAATTAAGGTTTAGTTCTTAGTTCGGATTAATTAAGGTTTCTTAATTCAAATTCTCGTTAGGTCAAGCAGTTCACATTATATTTTTAGACAAAAGATATGGAAAAAATGTAATTGTTTTTGCATTTAAGAGAATGTCTCTAATTGGATTGGTGCAATAAGTCACTTCAGAACATCATAACAAATTATATCAATTTAATTAATAAATGAAGTACCACAATTCAATAAAGTGGGCTTCATTATATATATTTGCATTGAAGTCGCTTTGCAAAAAAAACAAGACTGAATGACCTAAAACTGCAGTCGTATCGTGCTCGTGTTAGAGGTATTATAAAAGTGGAATTTTGCTATTTGTACAAACTAATTTATACTAACTAATCAATTAGATCCAAACGCTGTTATCAAAGTTCAATAATATTTTTATGCATGATTCACTTTCAAGCTAATTAAATTATGTACGTAAAATCAGACGTTACTCAACATAGACCGCTTTTTCCTTCTTTACACCTACTTAAAATAGGTCTTTCTCCTTTTAAGAAAAGAAAATCTGTTGGCCAAAGGCTAGGTGAAAGTTTATTGAAAGCTGAAAACCCCTACCTACTGTATTTTAACTTGCTGACTAATGGGGCCAAAAAACATTTAAAAATGTTTCTGAAGATTTGTGTTTGCTTAATTAATGCATTTAAACATATATACTATATATTACTGTCGCGCTAAGTGTTTACCTCTTACTGAAAAGAACAAGGAATTGTGATAAATTTCTGGAAAAGAGACACTGTCAATGGTTTTACAGTTTTACTGAAACAAAGGTTCCAATGTAGGGCAAGATCATTTCAATTTTGCTTTCATTCCACTTGGGATCTATTGGGACATCTATGGTGTCTCAAATGTTGTATCTTTTGCAATTGACATTTTTAATTAGAAGGTTAGAAGCTATAAAAGATCTCAAGAAGCAAGAACTCAGTCCAAGAACAACGCTGTAGTTGCACATTTCCTTACCTTACACCTCTTTCACGAGATAAGAAACTTGCTGTTTAATTAGTTTCAACGGATACAACCAAATTCCTAAGAAATAATTAGAAATTCATTGGCTGGGAGCTCATTTAATTTGGTTAGTTTGTCTGAAGTTCTTAATTTGCCATTATTGCTGTATACAAATAATTAAAATCCATCAACAATCAACAGACAGTACAATGCACAGAACTACGAACTAAAACGTACAGATATTAAACAAATATCTGTCAGTTACTTTATGCACATGTAATGTATGTGCTGTGTGCAGTGCGCAGTGTATTGAAAAAACATTTCCTTTGTGCCACAGTAGCCAATAATGTTATTATCAGGGTTATTTGGTAGCGTCAGTAAGAAATATTTATAGTACACCTACACCTGACCTTCATACAGGCTCATTCATTACATGAAAATTGGATTTAAGTTAAGAAAATTGAAAGAAGGGAAGCAGCAGGTGAGAGTGTGACAGTAAACAACATAATGATTTGTTACGTATACTTCGTGCCTGGTTTCCTTAATTTTCTGAATAGATATTAAAATAATCTCCGTGCTGGTTATGTGAAAGTGCATTTGCAAGGCATGTGATTGTCATCAAATTAAACACACGTTTAAAAACATTTATAGCATGTATAAGCTAAATCGAGTGTATTCCTTGTACATAATAATTGTGCTGTACAAGTTTTCCTAGTTTTACTAGATGTTTTGGCATATTTAAAGAAAAAAGTGCTACATGATGACAGCCTTGGAGCAATCCATTAGAAATACGATTCTTCGCATTTTTCCTAAATGAATCACATAGGTATGTCAAGCTCAAAGAAAATAAAGAGCAGGTGCTTCAGTAGACAGTTGTAGATATAATCATTTGTTGTGCAAACATTTCTCCCAAGGAAAAGGAATGTAAATTGACTTGTCCTAGGCTTCACTTTTATCTCTGTGTATATTATTGCAAAAGTTCAGTCTTCGACCTTTCGTACATTTGTCTACCATGTGCATTCTTGTATCGTGTAAAGCGTGTAGTATAGCTGCATGCAGATGTTTTCATGTATATGTATTAGTAGATGCTTAACAAATAAACTTAATACTTAATATCATCATTAAGCACGAATTCTGGCTGTTGTTCATCTTTTACTCTAATAACCCCTGTTAACTCCTACCCGAAGAATATGTGACAACCTGACAATAGAAGTTTTACTTGTCTCCCTTTTTTAGTTCCACGCACGAGGTGCACAAATGGGATATAGAAAGAAATAATTATTGACAAAGTACAGTCGGCTCAAAATAAACAGCTAATAAATATGAATTTGGCGGTTTTATAGATGGTTACTATAGGTTTATTTATCTGGTGTTTATAGATTTTACATGAACGCTACAAAACACAGAAAGGAGGGGTTTACAAGGCGCAATAATCATATTTATTAGCTCTTCATTTTGAGCCGACTGTACAGTAGAGTTTCTTGGGCTTGAATCTTTTACTTTTACTAGTATAGCCAATTTTAGTCATTAATTATTTAGTGGTTTTTTCGGAAGATCCAGTGCTGAATAATTACTTAACCTAATTACCATTTAAATTGTAGGCCACAACGAAATGATAGAACAGTTACAATTCAAATTTCAGACTCAGGGTTCAGAAAGAGCCACAAATCGTATTTTTGACTTAACTGCATCCGACATTTTAAATTAGTTTATTACGAGGAGAGTGAGATATTTTTCCGAATCCATTTTCATTAGAAAGGTTATTATTATTGACTTTCTGTCTTCTATAATAACCAAATCAATAAACTTGTACGCATTCATTAGCATTTTAATTCATCTCCATCTCTAAACACTTCCCTTTTGTTTAGAACTAACCAAAATTGATTATATTTTTGTAGGTTATTATTCCTTAAACCCTTGTAAAAGTGTCAGCATTAAACTCAAGGAAAGCGTAAATATATATTGTTATTGAAGTAAAACATGTAGGATCAGTTCCTATTCTACACATTTGTGTTTATTATTATTTTTGAGCTACGTAGTACATATGTAAATAATTAAAGATACATGCATATTTCTACAATAGTTATTTTGTAGGTGGTTGATCAATGCTCCATACTCAGTGCTTTTTCTGTCGACAATTCAAATGCTTTTATGTCAACTATTGACTGTCTTGCAATGATATGCTATGGTGTGTACTGTGTGTATACATATTCGGAAACATCAAATTGCGCGTCCTTATCTATAGTTGAGACAAATCTCTTAAGTGTGCATGCCATTATTTTTTTTACAGGAAACAAGAGGCTGTTTTCACCCTTCATCATTCAGCAGTGATACCTTTCTTTATGCAAATTATGAAAAAGCGCAATTATTATCTAGATTTCAGTGAACATTTAGGCGTACTACTAATATTATTAATTCAGTTTCCACAAGTATACCAATTTAAATTCAGCATATTCGACCTTTTTTCAAAATATTCTCAAATGCATTCAGATTTTGTGATTTGGGATTGTTTGAGTTTTCTAGATTTATCAGGTGATTGACCAATATTTTAAACTATTACTTGAACTATTGTTCAAACCTTCATAAATTGCCTTAAATGAATTGTTTTACTAATAGATGTTCTTCCAAAGTATACTCAATTATCCTTCGTGGGAGATAACTTAGATTCTAATTTTAGTGACTTAACAATTCAACTACGGAAAGATGTTCATGAGAAAATAGTGGTTTTGATTTTCTTCAATACGTCCATACTTGAAATTGTGGCAAAAAGTATTGCAGAGGTGTTAGAAATTACTAATTTATTTGCAATTTACATATACTAACTTCAGTATTCCATTTCTGTCACATCTAAAAATGATGTGGGTATGTGCATAACCAGAGTCTTTATATACGTGTGTCTAATAATTATAGCTTTCTACCAACAGGTTGGACGAAACGATGAAAAAATTAAAGACTTTCATACGCATTCAAGTCCTAGAGTGTTATATTTTCTGTTTTGGCAAGATGCAAACTCAGATAAACTCCAAGAGGATGTGCTATTGAAACAGTGGTCAAAGGATTTTAGTTTGGCGAGTGATGTTTACATAGTCTGCCTGGAAAATAACACATTCCCTGATTTATCGAATACATTTTTTCCATCTCCTATCCACATCTTTGAATTATATTCTGTTCGCGATGTGCCTGTAGTTAAAAAAGTTACTACTGTTTCAAATATTTCCAAGATACATGCAGGCATAAATTTCCCGAATACAAATGACTTCTTAGATATAAAAATATTGAATAAAGTTTCAAGAAGGAGGAATTTCTATCATACGACAGTCATTGCTGTATCACAGGTAATTTCGTTTCGACATTTATTAAGTCAAAAGTCTCTAAAAAAAACTGGCAACCAGCAATGCATATTAAATTCAATGTGGTATGCAATATAGCTATGTACTAAATATAACTACTAAACTAGATGAAACTAGAAAGAAATCCACTTTCGGCCAATTATAATCTGTTATGATAACTATATACAAAGTGAATGTAAGTTTCACAAATTAACTGAAGGGGATTTTTAGCCAGGGGAATCAAATCGCATTGTGATGACAGAAAATGAAAATGGGACTGCTACACTCATAAAAGGTCATGAAGTTGAGGAGTATAGATATCTTCGCGACTATTTAAATTTTTCGTAAGTACGGTACGGTCTACGGTCTTCATAATTTGATTACTTTGAACTTTGAATGTAAATCTCCTTGTGCAATTAACTATCGTTTACGAAATACTGTTATCTTTGCCACAGAGAGTATGCGGTAAATAGTAGCGGATGGGCTTATGCAAATGACAAAGGAGAATTAATGGGAATGGCAGCTCAAGTAATAAATAATCAAGCGGATATTGGAATCACAAATTCAGAGCTTTTAGAGAGTTTTTTGCAAGACTTGATTTTCCTGCACCCTACTTATTTTTCCACGTAAGTCTTCTCAATTACCGCAATAACCAAAGGAAATTCCAGGACCACAGCCTTAATTTTACCTATTACCATCGAGGAATTTCATCTAAAAATGAGTCTTGGCCTTGTTTCCCATTCATTTAGTCTATCAATAACTTTTTTTGTTTGTACATTGAGAAAAAATGTTTGCTAGAACAATTGAATTCCTTTTATGTACATCAAAATGAATACGTTTGTAAATGTAACCCATTTCAAATAAATCTTTTTTCCTTAGAATGAGATGTTTCTTCGTACAACCACCTTCAGGCTCAATTCGGGACATTTTCCTGCAGCCCTTCACTGTTAATTTATGGCTAGCTATGTTTTCAACGTGGACAGCGATTGTTGTGACTATGATTTTATTATTGAGGATAATCGATGCAAAGCTTCATAAATTACACGAATTTGAAAATTATCTTTTGCAAGAAGTACGATTATGGGGTTGTGGAACTGCTTGTCAACAAGGTCATTTTCGCCAAATGTTCCAATTGTTTGTGGATGCTGTAAAATGTAATTAAACAGAAAATAAGCTAATGTGTAGATATGGAAATTTACAGGTTGGTATTTCTCTCCCGAGTCAACTCCTGTAAAGATTGTTTTGATTTCCGGAAGTATAATGAGTCTCATTGTAGTCACAGCCTATGCCGCAACTTTGGTTGCAATTCTCTCTGTGAAGGTATACCCTGTCAAATCTCTTGATGACTTAATCAATCAAAAGTTTACAATTTACAGGGGGAATGAAATTTACAGCACAACATATATCTTAGAGGTATTCAAAAATAATTACATCCTTGATTGCTTCTTTGATTTAAAATGTCATTTGATCTCAATAAATCCTATTGCCAAAAAATTGTTCAGGATTTAGTAAGCAGAGGAAAAGTTCGGGAGGAAAAGTCGATATCTTCTGGAGATGCAGTTGACAAAATTTTGATATCAAAATTTGCGCTTTTAGGAATTTATGATGTTTTCCATCCTGCAGCTAGACTAAAGGGAATGAAAGACAATTCCATATGCTCTGTTTTGTCTCAGATCCCTGTCAATTGGAGACCTATCACAGCAGCAATGTTTTTGCACAAACGCTCAGAGTACAAAGAGTACTTTAATTATGTGTACGATCTTATCAAATATATATTTACATAAAAATGTTTATAGTCATGCTTTAAAACGGATGATTTAAGCTAAACTTTGCCTCTATTACAGATTGGTTAAAATGCATGAAAGAGGCAACCGTTTTCGTTTGCTAAGCATTTACATGAAAGATTCTAGTGTCCTTTGTGACCAACAACAAGATTATAGTCGTCAGACCAATGAAGAACTTGAATTGAACGATGTGTTTACATCGATAGCTATTATGCTATCCGGAGTATTAATAAGTGTTGCAGCATTCGTAAAGGAAAAATTGTTTTCTATTACGAACTCGAATTCACAACATCTTGTTTGAGGAATTTAAATAATCGCTTCTTCTCCTATGGTTCACATCAGGAAGACGCTTTGGATTAACATATCATGAATTACCATTGTAAATCAAAATTAAAAAATATTAAAAAAAATTCTTTAGATAACATGTGAGTGCATGTTTTCCTTTTTGACGTACATTTCTACTCGACTTCATGTTCAGGATCATATTTACTATTATTTATTTCTGTTGTCAAAATAAATGACAATTGCCAATATGGGCACAGCATTAAAGTACATAGTTGACGGTTAAATTAACAAATAGAAGTAGGAATGAACAATAACAACAAATCAAAATTATGATAAAGAAATTAAATGGTAAGTAATAACGTAGTAAAAATATTATGTATTGTGTTGAGGTTGAGATGTGAGGTCTACGTGCTATTACTTGTTATAGTTATACTAGGGCTTCGCTACCCGTTACTACGTAACGGAATTAACTGGTAATTGAGCATTAAATAACTTGTAGTAATTCTTA
>JAAAYG020006345.1:0-27098 GCA_009936455.2 Tomocerus minor
ATTGCCGACGACCCCCGCGGTTTAAAAGGGGCCCGCGGGCTAATAGAAGCCCGCGGTTTAATAGAGAAAATACGGTATCTAGTTTACTGACTGCCACTCCCAATTACATTATCTACAGTGAGTTGTGAAAAAATTATATATAATTTTACAAATCTCATCAATGAATATTGAAATCAAACAGATTGTTGTTTCGATTTTAATTTTAAGGCGCGTCTTGGATATGTCATACCTAGTTTAGCAACTAATTACAACCAACGACTCGTATGATAATTGATAATGTATTTGTTGCATCTTTTATGCATTTGCCTTTTAGCTAATGATTTTGGCTTTCAAAAAAATATTGTTTCACTTAATTTAATTTTTTTCAAACATTGTCGTAGTGGTATGGTGAATGGGCATTGCGTCTGTTAGTGAATTTAGTGTAGGAATTAGTGTGGGATGAAATGACTGATTCAATCATGCTGACTGTGACAATCTGGAGGGTTTCACTTAGGAAGGCATTAACATGTTGATTTAAGACTTTGTAAATGGATCTTTATTGGAAGTGCGTCAACTGAAGTAGATAAACACAGAAAAGGCCGGTTCCTGTTATGAATTCCCTCTGAAATTCTTATTATTAGCTTTAACGGATTAGACTCTGTCAAATTCTATCTCTGTATTAGTGAAATTGTAATGCAGGAATGATGATATACCTATTTAGTATTAGAGGAAACGGGTTTAGTTACTCATCATCGCACACTTACCACCTCATCTTATTAGTATCTTCCAATTTTCTGTTTGGTTTGTTGGAAATGTTAAGTCTGCTAGTCTGGCACATTGTGAGCAAGGAAAATAAGAGGAATAGGAAAAAGATAAGCACGAGAAAGAGAGAGAGATAGCAAATGGAAGTAAATATTATGTATCTACTCGAGGTGCACTTGAATTCCGTCGAAAAGGACAAGACGAAAACCTTCCATCCCACCTAATGTAAAGAAGAGAGAAAAGAACAGAAAATAAATTTATTTTTATGTCTGTCAGTTACGCTCTTTCCACTCATCTTCTCTCCAACAGAATCCTAGTAACTATAATAATAAGAGATAGAAACGAGGACTAGATAGGTATGTTCGTTTAAATCTAGAAAAAAGAGTTCTTCTGTTCTACCATTTTCTTTGTTTGCTTTGCGGTCTTGTTTCACTTCTTCTTCTCCAAGAATTTCTACTTTCTGGAGTTGACTAGACTATTTAGCAAAGTAAGTAGTATTACCTACGTGCAAAACAATACACATTTGCGCCACTGGTGGAAATTTCCTTGCAATTCTAATTTCCACCAAAAATTCAGTGTTCACACACATTTTCTTACATTTATATATTTTTTTCTCTATTTATCATCTCTCTTTTCCGCTATTTTCTCTAATACTTTTATCATTTTTTGTAATTGATTATTTTGTTTTCTTGTATTTTCTCTACTTTTTTTCTGTTTCTATCATGTTTTTATTAATTATTATACTTCTCTTCTTATTTCCTGTGGTTTTCTCCCTTTTTTTATCTTTATTTTTATTGTTTTCAACTTTATTAATTGAATTCTTTGGTTAATTTCTTCTATTTCCTCCACTTACTTCACTTTTCACTGTATTTTCTCCAGCTTTTTGATTTTTCTCGTATTTCCTCTAATTTTGGCTCGTGAGTTTTTTCCAGCCGCACATTGAACAGACCAAAAAGTAGAACAAGCTAAAATTCTGTATCTTTCTCTCATGTATGTACACCTTGTGTTTTTCGTTAGTGTTTGCGTATACTTGATTTGTTGTGTACAGAGTGAGTGTGTAGGCATTTGTATAGTAAGGTTTGGAAAAACTCAAGTGCATACTGTACAAATATAAATAAAGGAGAAGTGTCTATTTATGTATGTCCGTGTATATTGGTATTAAAGTGGGGGTAAAAGTGTATTATGAGTATAGCTAACGTATGTATTCGTTAAAGATGTGAATTATAGAGAGAGAGAGAGAGAGAAGTAGAGTACCTAGTAGTAGTGTAGTAGTGGGTTGTGAAAGGTAGAGAGATAGACATACACATGAGATGGGAGTTGGTTTGGGTTCCCTGTGGTGAGATGTGAGATCAGATCACACTGTCTTTTCAGTCAAGTCACATTTCACCATAAGGTTTTCCGTTCTGTCCAACTATTTCTCTTGTTTCTACGAGGAGACGAGAGAGGATCAAAATGTTTGCCTTCTTTTCACATCCTCTTCTTCGTGCCGTTTCATTGCATTGCTTTCCTTTACTCTCGTTTACTTCACTAGAATCCACTTTACTTTACGTTCATCTTTTCAATATGTACGAAGGAAAACAGTCGGGAGGGATCTTAAGGCAAAAGAAAACCATTTGTTCTTTTGTTTGCTGGACGGAGTGCCATGCCATGCCATTCTACTATAAATATACTTCTAGACATACATACATACATATACATATATATACATACATATATATACACATACAGACATATACTTAGAAAATATAATAGTTACAAGGAGAGTAGTGAGTACTAAGGACTAAGGACTAGTCAAGTCAATCCTGTCGACCCGGAGCAAGCCGACGATAACATTACTACCTACGATATACCTATAGACACATAGCTACATCTGAAATGCACTAGCACCAAAAGCATACACTACACTAAAATTCCCTTTCTTCCCAACTTCAAAGCTAAATGTGATACATACAATATGTCCAATAACTTCTCTACCTTCTACTTTCTACCTCTCTTTCTCTCTTTTTTGACTTTAGCCTACTTACTTTAAACATATATACATAGCCGCCTCTGCTCTCGTCTCTCACTCCTCTGCACTTTCTTTTATACAATAATTTAAAGGTAGCCTCACTTATATCTTTATACCTACATTTTTACAAATTCATACATTTATACAGCTTATATCGTTAGCAAGAGAGTAATGCTCCAAGGGTACATTGGTACATGCCACCCAGCTCTTTGCTTCATACATAAAATAACGCGCATAGCATAAGTCAATAGCATACCAAATGATGAGATGCAATAAAGTTACGCCCAAGAATTATTTACATTCCCAAATCTTCTTTTTCTTCTCTTGTAATATTATTTACTTCCTTATGGCTAAATAAACGAACAGGAGGAACTTGGAAGTTTGGACTGATGCCTTGTCTCTTCTATTTACTATTACCTACATACTAATGATCTTACATTTCAGTACGAAATAAGATCATCAGCTGAATAGAAACTGATTATAAATAGTGTAGCAACCCTAAAATAAAAATTTTTAGATTTCACAATAATCACAACATTACAAAATGGAAACTCTTACTTTTTCGACAAATATAAAAATGTACTATGCTATTAAGAAAGTACCATATCTATTTGTTATGTAATAAGTAATTAGTTTTATTGGGCAATTTAATTTCAGATGGAGAAGGAAAACAGCATCGAAAAATTTCAGAATCGTTGGAAAATGGTCTGTCCGATAAAAGCAGCTACTCAATTCCTGGATACGTCTTCCTAGAATGGTAAGTGGTAAAAAAGTGTTTAAGAGTGAACAGTGTCGTGTTGTTTATATGTAAAACACCGGTGATCCATCTCAATCATTTTTAACAGGTGCAAATAAATAATGGGAGCTAAACAGATTATTTACATAGTCTACTGTGTAAAATTGTGTAGGTATTTGAAAATATTATGAAGGCTTGACTGCAATATGCTACTAAGTCTACAAAGCATGAATGGGGATATTTTTCAAATCAGTTTTGATGTAGTAGAAAGTTAGATACATTGGATGTATGTACGTAGCCAATATTGCATGTAACTATAAAGTGAAAAGGGGAAAGAAAGAAAGGTTGGGAGACTTGAGCTTTCTCCCTCCTGAGCAAAGCATGACTCGATCTCCTTGGAAAATATAAATCCTTCATTTATCATCATCCATAATAATAACATTACTTACATGTCGGTAGTCGTTCTAAGTTTGGATTGAGTTGAATTTACTAGTAAAGTTTGATGATGTGATTCACGGTGATGATATGAGTTGCTGGAGATGATTTTGATATGCAAAATGCAGTTGGGCCAAAGCACCTGCCAATAAATACGAGAGCTCAAGCTCAGGATTTCTCTTCAGCTGTTCTTGAAGTGTGGTTTGCTTTGATGGGTTCTACTTTGACTTGCATGGCATGGCAATAGTCGACATCACACTTCCCGCTAGTTTGGAAACCTGTCAAAACTTTCCTATCTCACTTATGCAATCGCTTATTGAATTTCCCTTTGAATAAGGGACAAACGAATGAGAAAGGAAAAGTTTTGACTTTAGATGCGGAAACTTACAAGTAAGGAGAGGAGTAGGGAGCGAGAGGTAGTTGCCACTGCACTATAAACACTTCCCTTATCTACATCTTCATTAAATCTCACTTTGGGACTTTCATCCATTTCCATCCGGGGACACAGAGAAAGATTATTGCATTTGTACAACTTTAAAACTTCCTTAATTTCAAAACTCTCTCACTTCCTCTCTCTCTCTCTCTCTCTCTCTACCTCTCTCCTTTTAACAACATAAACTAACAATAAGATGATCATTCTGCCATGTATATTTATTTGTTATGTTATACCTGAGTTTAGGTCATAATATAAACTGTTTACTGTGTGGGCACAAAGCCATAATATAAATTCTAGCTCTAAAGTTTGAGTGTCAGAGAAATAGCAGAATATTTAATTAAATCGACAACTTTATTGCCAACAGAACATCCTTTTAGCTCGGTTTATGTCTTTTGAATATGAATTGTAGCATAGACGTAATTATTTTGTCCATACGCAGTAATAACTTGTGCAGTACCCAATCGTATGCCTTTAATAAATCCATAATATTGTTACACCACACATCATCAGTGAGTTCTAGCACTCGTCTACCTCCCTTCTTCACGTATCAACAGTGAAACAACATTTATAAAGTATTTAATGGGATAACCTTTGATAATACTAAAAGTTATGGCATAGCGAGTAGATAGTCTCTCTATGAGATATGCTCATGGTATTCGCATTTAACAATTTTACGAATTGAAAAACGAAAACGAATGCAATTCCAAATAGTTTTATGGTAACAGGACAATGTACAATAAGGCGGAATCGGCGGAAAACAATGTCTATTTGCAATTCTAATTCCGTACGGTAAAATCAATTTCCAAGTGTTTGAAACAAAATTGCCAATATCCTTTCCACGTCTAGATCCACAATAATTTATAATTGGATAATCACATCGCATCATCACATAATATATTTAAGTAAGATATGACAATTGACAATAGCGAATGGAATCGGACGGTATATGAGGGCTGTATGGTTGCTCTTTTGTGAAATAATTATTTCTATGCAAATGGGAGGAGTGCGTACCCTAATGGCTGCATCAACATAGAAAATAGTGCAAATTCAGACTAAGTCTATAGTAGAAAAGGTATGTAGGTTCGATTAGGAATGCACAATCACAAAATGGACAGAAATACATAGAAATACTCGAACGCTGTATGTAGACAGACTTTCAAATGCATGCGATAGCCAAATACAAGTACACATAACACACATTAGCAATGCTATATCTTATTAAAGAGTCTAAATTGCAATTTTGCAATCACTGTCGAAAGCGAAAGGTTAGATATCCTGACTCCTGACTAATGAAAGGCATAAAAAGTGTAATTAGGAATGACAGTGTAGAAGGTTTGAGGTTTGTGTTGCTTTTGTGCTGTTTGTTTTGCATTTGCCCGGTCGTTGGCACTTGGTTTCGGTTATGCCCTAACCATGTTATGTGTGTGAATAAAAATATGCATCCAATTACTTGACTTTCTCCTTGGGAAATTTTGGGCACACACACACACACATGTGGATGGATGTATCTGTAGATATTTCATTACGGTAACTGTAAATGTAAATGTGGTGTGTGTGGTATAAGCGATGCAATAATAACTTCCCTCTATATAAGATCACACACATGTTATATAATATGAAGTTTTGTTAAAATAATGGTTTAAAGGACTAGATGTGTGGCAAATGGAAACTAACGGTGTATTGTTCATAAAAGGAAGTAAGTATATATGGAAAATGTTTATGATGCAGTGTCTTATGTGTCGTAGTGCAATACATTCATCACACTAGATTAAATTAGATTAAAGCTAGGTGCAGATATGTAGGATTATAAAAGGTGCGTCTATACAAAAGGTAGTTTCGTTAGTTATAGGGCGTAGTAAATAGTAGTAGGCTACTTTAAGTACTTCTTGTGTATTAGCACATGGACGTTTTCGCACGTTAGTCTAAAAACACTAACTCACGTATTAACTCCCTCCTTTTACTATGATCCGGAATAAAAAGAAAGAGCTAGTGTGCTATAAACAAGTATTAGGTAATGCCAAGGAAATAAATAGTAAACTCTTCTTGTTCTTATAGAGAGAGAGAAGAGAGAGAGAGAGAGGAGGGGTGTGTAATATGATATAGTTTTAGTATGAGTTATATAGGAAGGATGTTCAAGTATGCACATATGCAGTATGTAGAATGTCTGACTGTCTTCTTCTGTTGTTTCGCCTTTCTTCCTATTACTATTTCAGGATGTCTATAAAAAGCCTTGGCCAATGTATAATGTAGAAGACAAGTAGAAAGGAGAAGGTAGAAGGTGCATAGTAGCAGTGGAGTGTATACAGACAAGAGATGTGAGTTAACTAACAGTAAAAGAGTCAGAGATAGATGTATAGAGAGGGAAAAGCTAATGTAATAGAACATAACACTTTAGTAGCTCACTTTATTTTATTCTCCTTATTATAGGAGCACTGTTACTTAGATCTGGCTCACTGACTCACTTCTCTGTCTCTACATTTCTCAGACTAGTAGTCTTAGTAGTGTTTCTGTTGAGAGGGAAGAAGTGTTCATTGCTACTAAGATAAAGTTGCAGTGTTTCTTTGTTGGAGCTAAGGAAAGTAGTGTGCTACCAATAGCCTTTTACTCCTCTTTACTCATTTAGCCAGGCGACTACTATCCCTAGCTCTTCTTCACCACTACCAAATAATACACTGAAAACACAGGACATGGACATTAGAACAGTGTAAAGAAAAGCATACGAGTTGAGTAAAAACTAAGTCTTATTACATTAGACTATCTTCACTACTAAAGTTCCTCCTCATCTCATACTCTCTTTTCTCACTTTTACTCCGTAAACATCACTTTCTACGAATACAGGGTGATTTATATCATTTAAATTCATTTCACACATGTCACTATCGTTGTTTAAATCAAAATGCCTGTTTTTTTATGGCTGAAATTATCTCATCAAAATTATTGTCAACATTGTCATGTGTTCTTTACAAAAATTAAAGTTCATTTTTAATGAGTATGTTGCTAAATATATTTTCCTGGTGAAAGTTTTCCTGAAAAAGGTGGGAAAACATTTTTTTGTGAGTTATTTTTATTATTATTATTAAAAATTAGAATTTTTTGATATACGACGAAAGTTGATTTAATAAAAGATAAGAAATGACCCTGTAGATATATAAAGAGGTATTTTAGACACTTTTAGTTATTATATTCAAGTGTATAGATACATATAAGATACATTGATCCTTATTTTAGTGTTGTGAGAAGATGATGAGATTATATTATGCAGTTAGTATACTCGTTAGTTATGTTCAACTGACTTTCTCCACTCTTGCTAAGTAGTTATTGTTAGTGTCAGTAGTTACATTATCTGTATAAAAGTAGAGAGAAAGAAAACAGGCTCACTCTTTTCTCTCGCTCTTTAAGGTTGATCACTACAGAAGCCTTGTAAAATAAGATAGAGATGAGGAAACCATAATAAATTACATATAAGAATAGTAAAGTAGGAGTAGAATCTTCTTTTACACTATTTCTACCTTGTAAAAGAGGGGAGTTGTGAGGATAAGTAACACTCAAGACTCAACTCACTCTCTCCACTCTCTCTCTTATCGTCAAGATACTAATGAACCATAAATCATTCAGGAAGTTGATTCCGAGAAAGTGGTTCCCAACCTTTTACTTTACTTTACCTTCGGGCTACTCCCTTATACTCAATCAAAAGTACGAGAGAGAACTTAATTTTATCTCCAGAGCTGATGATGAGATGAGTAGAGTATTATTAGATATTAACGCTATAATAAAACTACACCTACTTACCTAACCATCACCATTAACAAAGTAAAAGGGATAAAAATTGTTTTTCTTCTCACTCGGCAGTAGCTAACTCTCTTCTAAATAGACAAACACAAATAAAACTAGATTTTACAAGGTGGTAGTGTGTCTCACACGCTCACTACGTAAACTATTACAAAATATTAAACTACACAAAATATTACGTACAGATATTATTATTATTATTATTATCTGATTTTGACTAAATCAGAAACGTTTATTTCAAATATAATCCAAATCCCCCTTCGAAACCACAACTTTCGGAGATAAGAACCGGAAACCCGAAAAATCCTAATTTATTCGGTTTTATTTAATTGCAAAACTTTTAATTTCGATACTGAGCAGTGAGCACAGAATATCTAACAACCTAACCGTTCGTAAGTTATCATTATATTTTTTCTGCAGTAATTACAACAGGATGTTGAAGTGATGAAAATTGGTATCATTAGTGTGGGATTTATTAAACTAGAAAATGGAGTTCTGAAAAATCAAGACAACGGAGCAAAATTAAATGTATTAAATATAATAAGTGTAATGAGCAACGGTATTGTAACATTGTAAGCAGAAAATAAAAATGAAATATGTAGTTTTTGGTTTTTTCAGTCCATGACAAAGACGGTGCAGTGAGCGAACTTAAAAAAAAACGTTTGCTATTATTTGGATGATTTTTCGTTAACCAATATTGAAAGGTGTCTGTGATTTCTAATTTCGAAATTGACATTTCTTCAGTCATCAAACAGATTTCCACAAAGTTTGGATAGAGTAACTCAATAATCCGCTGATGGGTTATTGACGTTATTGTATAAAGGAGATGATGGATTGGTTCATAGGTAGATGGACAATACCAGAGTAAAAAGCAACTAGTGACGCTAATGCTAATTGCAATGTAAAGTAATGATGAAAATAAGATATTTTATTAAGATAATGATAAGTTATAAATTTTGCTAATTGATTTTGTGGTTGTGATTAAAGGTCATGGGAAGATGGAGGTCGGAAGGAGTAGTTGCGACTCACCAAAAGAAATTTCAGGCTCAGAATCGGCCCAGTGTGACGAAGAGGTTACAATCTCCGTTGATGCTGAAATTCCCCTCACCTTCCCGGAAGATTTCATCAATGAGTCTTCCCGTACTTCTTGTACTAATGAGGAATGCGGAGCTTTTGAAGAAATCGAGTTGTCAAGTCATCCTGGAATCCACCACCGATCGCGAATTAAGAAAATATCTTATGTTGCTTATCACGATGACTCAGGAAAGAAACTTTCGACGAATTCCTCTTCTCCATGTGCATCCCCCAGATGTCAAAACAACTGTAACACGCTCCCTGTATTCAAATTCACATGGTCGCAGCTATTTCCGGTCGTTTCGGTGTTCATCGTAGCCCTGGTTGTCTCTTTAGCGGGAGCTGAAAAGAACAAAGACCTTAGCTCCACCCCCAACCCCTCATCACCTCTCAACAATACTAGTAAAGCCAATGTCAGCGACCTCTCCTCCTTCCCATTGGCATTTACCAGTAGCGCTCACAAGAATGGAGTTTTCGTCGGTGTCAAAAGAAGCACCTCGTCTACTTCTTCATCTTCTACAATTAGCAGTACGACTACGATATCCACTACAATAGAAACCTCACCTTCTTCTCGTAAAGATAAATCATCTTACCCGCCGGGTAGTTGGCCCATCAAAAACTCCTCTCAACCTCAATCCTCTTCCTACACATTTTTAAATGAAACTCATCCTTTTCGTGATGAAGCCATCGATCTATTTACTATTAAGACAAACAAGGATGAGAAAACTTTCACCAAGCACAACAATAACAAACAACTTTTACAATTTCAATCAGGTAAGCCACAAATTCTTTTCCCACACACATCAATATCTAATTAGACGTAGAAAATTCAATCACGACCATGAAATATCCTTTTCTGTCTACTGATTTCACTTGATTTTCAACTCGTAATATTTTGAAACTAAAAGAGATAGCTAAAGTGTAAATCTATGCAAGTACAAGAAAATTAATGTGCAACTTGGAGAAACCAGTATAATTGCTTCTAAATAGTATAAAATGTTTTTTAAAAGTATATTGAGGAACATTTCTGTTGCTTTCGCATTCAATAAATAGCATGTTTCCATTTATTATGTGTAAAAATTGTCTGAGACAAAGCCTAAATCTCCGGCAAAAATGACTTCAATAAATTAACAGCAAAATAGAAAACATTATCTAAAATGACAAGACGAATTAATGTCAAGACAGTGATCATGCATCACGGTTAATAAATATTACTGACTATACTAAAGAATAGAGGAAACAACAATTTCATGCTTTTCTTAGTTTCTTAAGAAGAATATCCTGCAATTCATGTACATACAACGATACAACTTCAACTTTAATATTAAAAGGTACAGTAGAATAGAAGTGAAGAAATATCACAAAAGAGGTAAGCTGTACTTAGTGTTAGTAGTAGTGAAAAGTGTGGAAATGGCAATGTACAAAAAAGTATCCTTCGAAGTAAAGCAAGCGATAGTAATTATCAGGAAGTTACAGGAAGCGCCTCCTGGAAACGCCGGTAAAGATTATAAGAACGGAAGGGAATATCTCGGAGAAAAGTGTAGGAGTCGCACAAGGTGACGTGAACGTTCGGCTTTTCACCGTAAATTCGATCTTTAAACGCAACGAGCGCGGCCTGGTCTACACTTGACGAAAATCAATACTAGCGTAAGGAAAAGGGCAAGACAGGTTCCTGGAAAGACTACTGAGCGGCGTGTGCGGATCATACCTGCTTTCTCCGCTTTCCATCCGTTTCCTCCTTATCTATTCGGACTTGGCTTTTACTGTATCTCCACTTTCTCCACTACAACTCGGCGTAGTTGGCTTTCTCTCATTTTCCTCTAAGATGAAAGTATTATATTTTCGAGGAATAATTTCGACTCCTAAAAGTAACTTTTATTAATTCAATTAACTGAACTAGAAATTAAAGGTCAGATGCGAACTGTGCTAATTTGGTTGGTCTTTGCATTTTGTTAGGAAAATCCATTCCAAAACTTGCAAGAAAATAATAGCCCGAAACGTATTAATTTTCTGCTAATTAATTAATCAAAAAGAAAGAAATTTCTCTTCAATTTAGTTCATTATAAAAACAAAGAGAATGATGATTTTACTAATTGCTGAAATCCACTTATAAATGATACCCCAGAGAGCGATGAATAGATGAGACCAGTAAGTACATGTCATGAATCCATGGTTTTCTGTATTGTTTTCAACTATAGTAATAACATTATTGCTATTGAAAAAGTCACAGTATAGATCACAAAAGGTGGATAATTCATTAGGATATAATTTAGTAAGGATGGTAGACTAGTAGATCTGTGTCCTCTACGTTTAAATGCTATTGTTGTCCAAGTGTGGTAGCTAGCATTGTTCGGGATGTGTAGAGTGGCTGTAGCTAACAAAACATATCGCAGGAGCCATTATTGCGGGGATCAACATTTAAAATCATTGAATTCCCTGGAGAACTATCTGTGTGTACACAGGGCAAGAGAAACTAAGGACAAAGTTGGTGGAATAGGAATTGAGAAGGCTGGAGAATGCATTTAACGAAAAACGGATCCCGGCTATTGGATGTACATCGTGTACTTGTATGTAGTAGTGGAGTTGTTTGTGTATCCAGACACTTAGGTAGTTGGAATCAAGTTGTATGTGTACTTAAGGGAAATTGGCTTTACTCTCTCTCTCTTTCTCTCTCTCTCTTTCTACCTCGCTCTTCTGTCCTATTCTTCTTCTGGTTTGCTATTGTTTTATGTATAGTTCCGGATTTTATTTTTCAATTTGTTTTGTATTAGGAACCTGTGTTAGGTATTTTGTGTAGTTGGGTTGTTGTGCATTCTGTAAATTGAGGCGAGGAGTCTATGTATGCCGGGAATGAAACGAGTTACGGATCGGATAATTTATCTTGCTAACCGGATTGCGGTTAGTGAATGCTTAGTTGGAATTTCGAGGAGAATGGGATGTCGATGTCGCCTCACTGACTTCTGCTCTTCAGTGTACTACGTTTATATATTGCATTTCATTGCATTTTGCATTGCATTGAGATTGTATCTTGTGAGTGAGTGTATTTATGTTGTGTTGTCTGTGTGCTTGTTTCGACTGTGGATGTCCGATGTTGATTCGGATGTTATCAGAGACACTGCTGCAAGGAATAGCTGTATTATACAGATATGTAAAACAATCCCTCCTGTCCTATCATTCTTCTCTGTTCGTTTTGTGGTAATTTTGGGGCTTGAATCTCTTTCGTCCGCCTGCTCTCCCCAACTTAGTCATTCTAATGAGTTCCGTCCATTCTCCTACTCGACTAAAACTCTATTTCTACTCTTCAGACCTGATTTTCTATTTAAATCACCTCACATTGTGTCTGAGTGGAAAATAAAACCACAAATTATGGATTAGGCATCATCCGCACTACATTAAAATCGGTATGGAAATATTGATCTCTGTATTAGTAAAGAGCGGACACAGATAGCATCCTCCCTCACACAATGCACTACAATGTTCAACAGTGCAATAAACAAAAAATTTGACTATCTGCTCGCCAGCAGAATAGCCTAAACAACTACCAACAACCAAAATTGCTGTTTACTCGCGTTTTGTACCTCCCATCGTCCCATCCACAAATATATAATCCTCTCATCGCTAGTTTCATAAGCGTAAAGCATTATTTCCATGTCCGTGTGAGCTGATTATTTTCCACCTACAACCCAAATTGTACATTCACTAATTTATTATAATGACGTTACTGTATTCGCGAATTGTAAAATCTTGATTATGTTAAAGTACTTTCGAAATGGATAGCATGGGATCTGATAATAATATAAACTACCTATAACATTTTAGTTTTTGGCCACGGATATTATGGTCGAACAGACTAAATCATATCTCTTTATCAGCTGTACATATACATATACGTTGAAATATCTGTTAGATAGATTTATTTTCCATTTGTTTCGGTTTCATTATGTTCCATCGATATTAATAGTTGCAATTATGTTTCACGCCCACTCCCGTTATTATACTCTCTAAGTATGGCACACAGAGTATAGCGCTCACATAATTATAATAGATAGCTGTTTATGAATAAAAAGTTTAGTAGATTGGACAGAGTTCATTATATAGCTATCGTGAATTATGATAGCTAGTGGAATACATTTTAATACTAATACATTTCCCAGCTAAAATGTATTTTTTCCACTCATCCATTAAAATTTCGATGTTAGCATACTCTGGAAGGTAAATATTGCTGACTATATTGACTTTTGTGCAATAGTGTAGAAGGAAAAAGTGATAAAATACAAAACGATAGACTGGCAATAACATGGTTTCGAGTGGGAAATCAAAAACTGGGATGCTTCCCAATTTCCCTGTGGAAAAAGGAGGAAACAAAAGGCCAAGTGGGTGGGAAATTGGGAAATCACAAAATGAGACGAGATAAAACAATGAAACGAAACAAAAAGTATAAAAACTTTCATAAAATCACCGAAATATCAACTTTTATCTTCAAAATGTCCATAAAAATATTTTGACTATTTATACCTACATAATGTTGATATTTATATTTTTTATAAATAATTAACTTAAACTTGAATGCAATCATGAAAGGGAGAATGCAGAATCCATTTTCACGTAAATAAGCTTCTTACAATCTGTGAAAAAATTTATATTAGAAATTATCATCTAACTGTTTTCATATCCCATGGCGTTTTTTCATTTTCGGGTTTCCCACTTTTCCCATATTATTGCAAAGTGCCTATTAATATTGGTGTGGGAAATGGGACAATCTGAAACTGTGACTGCCAATCTATTATGAATAATGGAAAGAGCGGTAGTTGAAATAAGATTCCTGTCTAATGATTTCTGTGCCTTTGTTGCAAGCGCATCAATATTGAACTAGATGAGAATGAGAGAGTGTTTTAAAAGGAATGTGTAGATTTTAGTTTCCTCCTCGTTGGGATTTGAGAGTGGAAGTAAATAAATAGATGGATGTGAATCTGTTGTGAAGAAGCTAACGATAAGTATAAAAAGGTAAGTCTTAAGTCATTAGCTTGAAAAATCGATGGAAAGACATGAATCGATTTTAGGATTTGAAAAATGTGATAGTGTGTTTATGTTAGTGTATTGCTATCCGATGTGCTATTATAAGGAATGCACTTATGTCTAGTTTGTTGAAAGGTGGTTGAAAGTTAGGGATTTAACTTTGGATTTGCACAACATGACACTGAAGGGGAAAATAGGGCATGTAGAAAACTAATAACCCTGAGGAATAGTGCTCATCTGTGAGGGAAAGTGTGTTTGCAATGCACTTTACATAAATTCTTTGATCCTTTTCCTCTGTACACATAAAATCTTTTTTATTAGTTTGGAAAATAATAGTGTCTATCTAGTTTCCCTTTATCTCTCTCTCTCTCTCTTGTCTATTATAAATCTATCTATGAGTAAATGAATGAAGAGAAAATATATAAAACTAACTTTCACACTGGTGGAGATAGTTAATATTGTATTATGATCATACGCAGTAAATATTCTGTGTATTTTCCACGAACGAAGTTTCCGATAGCTTACTCAGGTAAGTTTCGGTTCTTTCTTTTTGAGAGAGTATTTTTGTAGTTGTTATCTAGTGATAAGAGACGGAAGCCGCAAAAGACGTCAGAAAAGTTTTGAATTCTTCTCTTTTCATCTGTAACTGATCTGTTGGTGGGCAGAGTATAAAATTAGTCACTTCCTTTCTGAAGCTTATATAGTTAGATAAGTAGGTATAGATAGGTGGTCGGAGATGAGTTTCCTACTTACTTTCTCTCTGTACTTTCCTTTGGTGAAAGTTTTGCTAGGAGCATGAAGAAGCCGCAAATGAAGGAGAGGAAGAGGAGGAAATCTTGTCTCTTTTCAGTTTGGCAAGTTTGCATTAGTGGATTGCACCGGACGTCCTCCGCATCTCTTGCTCTCCTTTTCTCTCTTTTTCTGAATATCAATACCTACCTACCTACCTACCCACTACCCACCTTCGGATATTATCCGAATTTAGTGAAAAGAACTGAAGCTTCAACTTTTCTCCGTCCTCAAATGTCGGATCGATGTATTTCAAGCACTCACACACTAATGCCACCATAACCAAAGACCAACTCAGAGACGTATCTTCTAGAGTATCTACTACTAAATTCTTCACTATTGGCAGCTTACCTTTTTCCTGACGACTTTCTCCGTTCACTGACTATCTCTTTCCCGACTTTCATTTCTCTTCCGCACACAGACAAGATAGGGAATCTAGGATTTCCAAAACTCTTTCCGCCTTTCTACTATTATTCTATATAAATACAATACATTTATATATATGTATGGGTTAACTAAAACTCTATCTGTCTAAGAATATTTTTAGATCCAAACTGTCTAGAATTGAGAAAAGAAAGGAAATAGTGAGACTGATGTGCTGTGACATTCTCATCTAGAACAAGATCAGAGCGGATATTCATATTTTTGACCTGTGTGTAATAGGAGATATAGTGTGTAGTGTGTCTCTTCTGAATTTCGGCTATACTGAGCAATAAATTCTTGTAGCTCTCCGACTTCCCGAAGTTATCCTTAGTCTCTGTTGCTTTTTCCCGGAGAAATATGGATTTTCTTTCGGTTTTATATTTATTTATGGTATTTAACAGTTTTTCCTTCTGTTGCTTTTATATGGTTTTGATGTAGACATCTTCATATTGTGAATATATGCAAATTCCTCCTAAGATTCTATTATAACCCAATTGTAAAATGCATAACATGTGTCCATTACTACGGAGCGTAAACTGATCTTTGTGTAATTTTTCGTCATGTTGGAATTTTCTCTGGAGGATTCTCGCTCTAGATTCCAGTTAAGACATTATTAGAAAAAACAAGGACACAAAGAAACACAACAACAACACTATAAATATTTTGGCGCTAGTTTTAGAGATGCATTTCCGTGGCAGTAGATTGAAGAGTATATAAAGCAAGTTAACCAGGTGTGCTCTCACACCAATATATTACAAGTAAGTAAAGTAAGCAGAGATGCATAGAGAGGCTAGGTTAAAACTACAGGGACAGTAAGTTATGCATTAGCTTGACATAGGGCTACACTAATGGGAATCTAAGCTCTTTCGAATGACTTGACTACATTTCCGAACTATATGGTTGTAACTATACACTGATATAATAGTTGGAGCCTATTACGCAGACCTTTTTTACACAGTCCCTCCGTTTTCTTTTCACCTTTAGCGAAACTACATGAAAAAAGTAGTCAAAAGTACACTTTTCCCTCTTCTCTCTCTCTCTCTCTCTCCAGTTCTATTCTACGCGGACTCAACTCAATGAATTTTATCTCATCGTCCTCCAGGCTGCAATTCTTTTCGTTTATTCCAGGAGAAAGGAAATTCTATTGCATTTTATAACTTTTCTATTAGGAATTTTTTAGGTTTCACTCAGCCCGAATCATCAGACTTCACTCCGCATCTCTATACTTTTACTTAATGGATGCCTTAGGTACTCATTTTGATCATCATAGAATTCCGCTCGAGCAGATTGTAATTCTAAGGCCCTAATGGCTTTTCTAACTTTTAACTACAGTCTTCGATGAGAAGTATTTGCAGCTGCATTATTCCATAAATCCCCAACATAAATTATACTTGGCTCGAGTGAAATGAGCTTTTTTATTATTATATTTTGCCAAATAGCGAAAGCTGAAACTCTAGATTTCTCAATAATATCAACTTAGTATTTTGAGAGCACTTCTATAGCTCAACATGAAAAAGGTACTCCAATTAAAAGAAGAACATTCTACTTCTTAACAGCATTATATTACGCAGATCTGAATTGCATAAATATAGTTATAGCTTTTAAGCTTAAAAGCTTCACTATTTAATCCCAGATATCAATACAATTTCTAACCCACTCTATGAAAATGAACTATGAATAAAAAGGGGAACTCAAGTAAGTATGATTCAAAAGGATTTAGCTATTACATTGAAATAATTACGATATTCTCCTAGAAGAGCAGTATATATTTCCATTGAGACATCAAAAAGCGCAGTAGTTTTCAATCGAACCACTCTCCGTACCACCAAAAGCCATTTGTGTAATTAATGTTGCACTAATGAAGGAGTCTATAGCTCCGTAAGTATTATGCATGTATTTCCTTTCAAGAGTGAACATATTGCTATGCTATTAATACTTTATGCATTGCTGGGATAATTTACTTTATTACATGTACACTTGCAAATGTCTATTATGTTTCTACCTTACTATTATTATTTAGAAAAGTAGAAATCTCTGATGAAGATATTTAATAATGATAATATAATAGTTTATACTTAGATGAATTCTAAGTATAAACTAATAATTTGAGTCATTTATTACTCGCAACGAAACGAAAGGACCATTAACGAATCCTTCGTTTCCAAGTAATTACTTTAATACTTGTCCATTATTTGATCCAGGTGGATTGCTTTTCAATGTAGCATAATTGGCACTTATGCTTTGACGGCATTGTCTGGAGAGAGTAATAATTTCCCTGTATGAATCATGACCTGTAAGAATCAATTGATTTTTCTAGTAAATTTTAATTTGAGCATTTGTAGCGTTGAAATTCGTTAGAAATTGTAATAATGTAATTTAAAAATATTTAACTTAAAATCGGCCCTTCATCTTGAAGATGCAGAGAGTTTATGGATGATTTGTGGAAATTATGACGTGTTGTCTATAGGTCGTTTCCCTTTGACTCCTTTGAAAATGTGAGAAAGAATGAGGGGGTCGTGGCAAGAGGTGAAGTCAATTCATCTGCTTTTGACAGACTGACAGGGACCTAGAGCTGCAGAAAGTGCCCTGCTGTACTTGAGGCTCTGTCTAGATTATTATCGGTGAGGATAGCCGTAATAACGCTGCGTAAGTGCTAAATAGTGGAGTAAAATGGACTATTAGCTGTGGAGCACAAAGCCGAGGCTGAAATGCATTAATAGGTGTTTTTACGTTGGGCTCTGCTTTCTTTTACGTATCTAGCCTCTCGTCCAGTGCACATATTTAAGGAAATAGTAAAGCCAACAATATTCCATCCTTTTCTCTGAAAAAAAGTGCTGAGCAGTGGCTAATGTAACGGAATGCAATGTTTAGTGTAATGTGATGTGATGTAACGCACTGTTGGCTCGTTCCTGGCTCTCAACATCCTTCAGCCGACGATATTGGTGAGGAAAGCAACACCTAATGCCTTTTAACGAAACGATGTGGAAAACTGGCCATTTCCTCCTACATTTTCCCTTTGTACATACAACAACCCACCATCTATCTACCTACCCCCGTTAAGTAACACGTACCTAATCATTTTAAGCATCTTCATCTTCTCTAACTTCTCTTTTGTATTATAGAGGCTCAATTTTTAAAAGACCTGTAAATTAAAAAAAAAGTTTTCGCATATTTCAAAAGATGCCGCAGAATATATGTGGAAATAGATATTTTTTATTTTTTTGATGTATCCTATCCTATCCCTTTAGCCGATTTCGACAATTTTTTTTTTAAATAAATCCGAAAGAATGATAAAATGAGGTTTTTCAAAAACTCCACCACGAAATTAACTATTTGCTTGCGCAAAATTTTAAGCTACAACTGACAAATCAATAAAAAAATACTTATTTCCACATATGATGTGCAGCATCTTATGTGTCATGTCATTTCGTACGATTTTTTTTTATTTTACAGGTCGATACTAAGAGAGACGTATTGGTTATGATGTTGTCTTTTCACTTTATGTCTTTTATGTAGCTACATAGTAGATTTCCCATAAGTAACTACCTCTATTATCGTGGCTTTTATGTCTATAGAGGTACTAGCTATGAAGTGTGGACTGTACTTAACCCACACTTTTTTCTGTGAGAATAACGTTTCTATCTCCGTCACTCTCTGTTCCTTCCGTTTCTTTACTTATCACATCACCTCAATGAAATGCTCTACTTAAACAAGAAATCATTTGACGCATTCTTGCCATTTTCAACCAAGTGCCAAAGTGCTAACTACAAATTGCAAATAAAAATAGTCTGAATTTCTGATGAAGCCGTGAGTTCCACTTAATTATTATCATCCAATTTTTTGCCAATTTGCTTATTATTCTAATATGTTCTATTATTAATTTTAATAACGAGAACAATTTCAAGAAAGTACAAGAAAAGAGTTCACATGGATCGGATTTACCTGTAGATGAACATTAATATAAATAGGTACGAAAAGAAAATAACTTTTGGGAGGCGTTGCTAATAAGAAGTTGTAACTTAGTGTGAATTATAATATAGCAGAGTGAGTATGATAAATAAGGCATGTTTGTGCACACTTCAGGTCATTTTATCTTAAGATGTGTTTTATTGTTAAAAAAAAGTCTGCATATGTGCATGATCTCTGTTAAATTATTCAAAAAAATAAGTGCACAGTTGATATTAGTATGCAATCAGGGATGCTATTTTCCATATTTCCTCAAAAATCAATACCTAATTATATTATGCTCTGGAATTAATTCCCTCTGGTTGGTTCGTGGTATCTTTAAAAGATTCTTGGAGTAATAATTTTCAGAGCTGTGTTTTTTTTGTTGCTGAGTCTTGATAGTAGAAAAAGCGTGTACATGTATGTAAGTCTGGAATTGTTGATTCGGTCATTGCTGTGAATAAGAGTGGGCTTACAGGGCTGTCCGTAAATAAATTATGAAAATCCTGTAGAGTTGCATAGGCGAGTAACTAAGTAGTGTCGGATATTCGTGGGAATTGTGTAAAAGAGCAACAAGGAGTGTGTGAGAGGGCAAGAGAGGAATCGGAGGAGGCGAGAGAGATAGAGGCAGGCTACTATGGGACTAGTGAAGCATTGAAAAGGCTTTGGTGTAGGAAGATAGTGTTTTATCCGTGCTTAGTTGTAGCGAAGGTTCTTGAAGATTGCTTTGCCTTGCCACCCAGGAACGATAAGCCCCTCGGCTGAGAGAGCGAAACTCGGAGAGTTGGGCGGCTATTCTCGGCCTCTTCCTTCCACATCGCTCATCTACTTTCCTCCACTCACTCTTCACTCTCTCCTCTTCTGAATACTTTCATATCTCACGTGCACTACTACATTCTGCATACCTTAGTTCACGACTACTCTCCTTCCTCAGCTCTGACTCCGACTTCCACAAGACAGACAACCAGACTCCGAAAACATAACCTCACATAACCAAACTAAACCACTGACTTCTCCCATTCTACACTGACATTTCTGTCCTCTCCCAACTCAACTCTCTCTCTCTCTCTCTTTATTCTCTGACATTCTCTCACTCTCTATCTACAACTACTAACAACCAAGGTCTCTACTCCACTCACAATCTTCAAATCACAATAATTTTCAATTTAAACAACGCATATTTACTTTTTCCTCTTTAGAGAGCTACGATAGACAAAGTCCGAGTTCTTACATTCCTAGAAATATATTCCAGCAAGGTAAATATACTTTTCTGTAGCATCCTTCAAGATCTCTATCTATTTGCTCAACTCTTCTTGTAAGTAACATTTCATGTCATTTTACCACTTTCTCTGGTTTTCTATAACTGCTATATATAGATAACATTGCTCACTACTATACATACGCATCTAGTATACAGATTCATATTATAATTTGTTAATTTTTTAGCGCAATAGTAAATGTGTATATCAGATATTAGAAATAATACTATAAAACAACCTGTATGTTATTTATATCTACACTTTCTATGTAGACATCAAAGAATTGACATCATTATTCATTTAACACAGCAATTTGAAAAATAGGATTTTACAGAATTTCAATTTGAGTTAATTCAATTGCGAAAACTCGTGATTTATATATTGTTATAATTAACCGAATAATACGGAAAAGTAGGTAGAAATTTCGGATTTTCTTTTATAAAGGAGAAATCTGTTTGAATTATTGAAAGAGTTAGGGATATGATAAGAGTATCGAAGATATTGACTTTTAATCTGACATTTAAGGTTTTCAATGTCTAAAAAAGTGATACCTAAAATTATTAAGCACTCTTTACCAAGTAAAACCAAAAGGAAGCTCATGATCCTCATAAAAAAGTAACAGAGCAGTATAAATGTAGGGTAAACAAAAACAAGAGATTTACTTTGTGATAATTTCTTTGAAATCTGTTATGGGATGCAATGTAATATGCAGATAGAAAACCAGACTGCCAGTGCCAACCGCTAACCGGTCTGCTAAAACCCTATTATAAAGATAGTAAGTGTATATCTCTGAAAAGGGATATCAACAATATAAAGAAAGGATTTTGCCATAACCTTTTGGGTTGGCTAAACAGATTTTCTTGAATATCTTGAGCTCCAGAGTGAATAGATCGAGTGTAGTAAAGCTGTTTGATTTAGGTAATAAATTGTGCATCAATTTCCGTTTTATTTACTCATTGGCTCCTACATATGCATAGAGGAAAAAGCTACTTGTATAGTAGATGTCCGTGAAAATAGAATTCAAAGCGATGATGATGATATGATGCGTGTTATAGGACTGTGTACCTAATTACATCCAGAGTTTTCCCTTTTGGTAAAACTCTGCTGGACACTTTCCAAATCCAATAAACTCCTTCGTATCGTCATCGATAAGAGAAACTAGGGAAGTGAAGTGAAGTTGCTAGGCGTAAGTAAAATGAACTGAGGAGGATAAGCTTTCCTGGAGTGACTATGAGCTTTGCTACAGATTTTATATACTTGTTTGAAGATGTGCCCATTCAAGTTCTCAGCTACCTGCTCAACATAACATTTCCAACTGTAAGAAGGGACGCTATTCATTATAAATTGAACTTCTCCTCCTCCTCCTCCTCTAATCTGTATTAAAACAGCTGCAATTAAAATTCACTCCCTAAAGCATTCATAGCTTATGCTAATAGATTAATATAGGTTGAAATTAGGAATAAATATACATAAATTATCTTCTACTGGGCAGAAGTATTGAAAACAAAGATCCTTGTCTGTAGGAAAAGGAAGTTTAGCTACTTAAAATACAAGTGCTAATGTTTTCCTGTGCATATTAGGCACGGCGAACTAACTCCTCCTCCCTCTCCTCCGTCGTCGTAAGTGCTATCCAAGATTTCATTATTACTTTATCTCTGTGGCTCACTCAATTGCCCTTTGCTCTTTAACAAAATCAACTACACTCTGCTCTCTACTCTATTTCACTTTCCTTCCAGATTGAGTCGACACACAGACACGTTACTCTCAATTCTTAGTCTTTATCAGATTAAGACATCGCCAATGTAATTTCCTCGCCGAGAAAAGGAGTGCGAGAGCTACGTAAATTGATTAAGTGTATCAAACTCAAACGTAAAAAGCATTTTTCTCACAAGAAAATCAAGTTTTCTGGACACTTTGAGTAATTTTCATCGAAAAAATCCAAACACTATGTAAAATATTAATCGACGTACGATACACATCAATAAAACGAGCCTGATTTTCAGAGAAAATGAAAATGTGTACTATACTACAGAATTGAACACGCACGATCCTCTGTCAATTTTCTTTGATTATTTTAACTTCGAATTAGAAATCTTTTGAGATTTCTACAATTTCCTTGTGAGTGTCTGTGAAAATAATGACCGCCGACTCATGATGATGCTTGGAATTGCCGTTGCTTGTTTAGTTATTTTTCTTATTATTTTCATCATACTTATCATTTTCGTGGGACAGAGTATGAATACCCCAAGACACTAAAGATTCATTCTCTTCCGAAGCAACCATGTAGTTCCTTTGTCAAGAGGCTACAATCATGTAGTCCTCTAAATTCTCCGTAGAATCAGGTGAGTCAAAAATAATCTTTAATTTTCCAAACATTTTGTGTGACTAATAGTTAAACTCTAAGAATTTCTCACTCATCCTTTTGTTTGTTCGAGTGTACATGAATGTGATAGAGTAATCTTCTTTAAAAGTATTTCTTTGGTATAGTGTCGTAAAATTTTAAAGGGAAATTCCAAAGAAGTTAGTGTATAAAGAGCTAGGTGTATGTATAAGATGGGAGATCTAGTAATCTGCTAAGTACAATAAATCATAAAGCTGTTGGGTAGGTGCTCACATTAATTTATTATTCAAAGATAGAGAGAGAGAGGATTCGTTGGATTGGCATGCTCCAGTAGTTCAGTTCCTGTGCAAAGTTGAGAATCCCTTTTGTAGGTGTGTTTTAAAAGGAATGACTAAAAAGGACACATCATGCACACTTTCCCATTGAATTGCCCATCACCTTTTATTACTTTTAAACAAGTGGAGGAGGCTCTCAAGTTTTAGGCATGAAATACGACTTGAGGGAAGAAGAGACTTGCCTCCGTTCCATGTTTTCCAAAAGTGCTCAACAAGATCTTGACTGCACACAAAAGGTTGGAATTGAAAAGAATACATTATTTTAGAGAGCGTAACGTACGTAAGTAATAGTGAATCTTGCCTTGAGATTCCATTTTCCCAGCCAGTAGTTTCAGACATCTTGATTTTAAAGGTAGAGAGAGAGAGAGAGTCTCACTCACTCTTTACTATTCTGGCACAGTCATTGAAGACGTTGCATTGTATTGCGGAAAGCGCTCAGGAAAAGGATCTCATGCAAAGACAGAAATGCCGAAGAGATATTCTGTGCGATAAAATCCCTGGGGGGAGTGCTTAGGAATTCCTTATCATTTCTTCGCCTGTCTCCTCATCTTCTCGTTTGTTCTCTTTCCCTGTCGACCGTGTCTCTTCTTCTTCAGAATCATCTTTATAATCGACAGATTCAATAGGGGAAATTGGGACAGAGCATAAAAAAATCCGATCAAATCAAACTAAACCATCTTCTTGGGTGGGATTTGTATTTGTGGAATAGATTCTTGCTCGATAAATGCAAATAGTTGCACAAATCCTTAGTCACTATCTACCAAGAAGAAAATCCCATTAGTATTTGCAATTAAATTCCATTCTGCAACATTTAGCACGTTTTCTATTCCTCTAGATAGATCCCTCAATCACATTACAATATTCAGACATTCTAGATCATAGCCAAATTCAATCATTTCAAACGACTAATGCAAACATAACATGACGCAGCAGGGAAAATGGAGAAACTTATATTTTTCCTTACGAGAAAGCATCTATTAAATAATATTACTATCTCTCTCTCTCTCTGCTCTTTACTGATAAATAAGGTGGAAAATGATCGCTTTTTTTACAGATTATTTACTGTTGGGAGTTGATTTTATTTATAGGTTGTTATTCTTCCGAGAGATTTACAGAGGATTGATTGATTGTAGCCAGTGTAAAGCTGAATCGCGAAAGGGAGAAGGTAAAATGAAATGAAAAAGTTGACAAAGTAAATATACAACTGGGAATGGGATTTTTATTTTCTCACAATGCACAATGTAAAAAAAGAAAGTGCTTGAATTTCTGTGAGTAGCAAAAGAGATTGAGGGAAATCCGAGAAAACCTATCCAAGGACAATTTTATTCTTGTGCATTTAGTTTTCGGTCCAGTGCCGTCACTGTCCCTAGATTTCTCTGTATATATTTTCTATTTACATTATACAGTGTTGCACATGAATTGGTTGACGTACGACTTTCAACTTGTAAATAACATTTCCCTTTTTTTACGACTAAAAGGCACACCAAAATTACTTTCACGTCGTTTTCACTGCAATAAATTTACTTTCACCTCACATTTTTCATGTGTTGAGAATTTGGAATTTGTTTTAGAAATTTGAAAAGTTAAAATGGATGAAAGTCGGATGTGAACTGATATGTGAAGAGTACTGTAGATTGAAGTATGGAGTGTTGGATGGATGGGTCTGAAGGTAAGTTGGCAGAGTAGTGCTACTTAGATTTTAGTTGGAGAACTGACGAAGTGAAAGTGAAGTAGGCATATGGATGAATGAAATGTATGGGATGGAAATGGAGAGAGGAGGAAGATGAGATGGGACATTTGTAAATCCCTTTCTAAGCTTTTGGCATTACATTGGAAATAAGAAACTCGTCAGGAGTGCTCCTTTCTATTTATCTTTCCAGTAAGCCAGTGCACACACCAGAATGCATTGTATTTCATTTTTCCGTGTTAGCATTAGTCTTGTCATGTGTTCTCGTCTTTTTTGATCTCGTCTCTCGTCCAGTTAAGATAAGCCAAAAGAGGAAACGTCCCTTATATATGTCAATTCGATTGATCACGAAAAGACTCCTTGTGGCTTTACAGAAAAAAGAATTTGAAATTTCACTAGCAATAGTTGAAACGATGGACGACTGACTTTCTCCGTCAAAACTAGAAAAGGACTAGAAAATTATGGCAGCCGCAATATGAATCATCGTTTTCTTTTTTTTATTGCTTTTCTAATACGTCTAGCCAATAGCCATCTTATTAGATTATTATATTATGAGTTGTAATTTGAAAATGGAGAGGTAGGATGTGGAGCTCAACGAATTTGAATAGAAAACGGAGAAGATTCAAGGGAGTGTCATTGGATATTTCAGTTCAGGTATAAAGTTCCTTTATCAATTCACTCAGCAGGTATCCGAACTTTCTTTTCTCCTCTTTTATTTCCAGAGATTCAGAATTTAGAGACACACTCGAATTCGAAAAGCTTTTTTTTGGGTCATTCTCTTTCTCTTTCTTCCTTTCTCTCTTTCACTTTGTCATAATAAAACTAATAGAATGAAGTATGGAAATATTACTGAAGACATTTGCTGACGAGAAAGGAAATAGGAAAGACTCCTTTCCGCTGTCACACACAAGACTCGTGCACTCGTTTATCTTTCTTAAAATCTGAAGGGGCGGGGAGGCCGGAATTACCTTTATGGCTTCTGCTACCTCCAACAACCAACCCTGTAATCCTATCGCTCACATATCACTGTCCTAATAATATCGCCATCAAGTCAACCGGCTTTTAGTTACTAAAAATGTCTTCCTCCTATTCTTTCGTGTCTAGAAAACGGCTAATATTTCTTTTAGACCCTCTCATTTTCTTCATCAAATCTTTCCTGTGAAATATTGGCATCCTACAGAATGGCATGCTGAATTGTTGACACGCCATTTTATCTTTTCCTAAATCCATAGCTTGAAAATTACGAAAATTATCTTTGCAAATAAGTTTAACTGTTGAATTACAAAATTCAAATATGTTTGAAGAATCATCCTATTTGAATGACTGAAAATTACTTTTCTGTTGAAGAAAGTCTTTATTAAATTAGCGTAGGCCAAGAGAGAAAGTGCTACGTCACTTGTGCAGATTATCATTCTGTACTGTGTAGGAATTAGGAATGACATTACAAGAAGTTTCATTATTTTTGACACGTATTTTTCATATAAAAATAACTTTCAAAATATTCACTATTGA
The DNA here is from genome assembly GCA_009936455.2 of Tomocerus minor. NCBI lineage: Eukaryota > Metazoa > Arthropoda > Collembola > Entomobryomorpha > Tomoceridae > Tomocerus > Tomocerus minor. The sequence continues at coordinate 26,527 of JAAAYG020006345.1, forward strand.
CTAGAATTCATCAGGTAGTAGTCTGTCACAAGAAAAGTAATTAGTAAATATTGTATCTCTGAAAGGAGAAAGAGGACTAGAATGAAAACTTTTTAATTATATGCAGCATTTCTTGAAAGTTTTGTTTGTCACGTCGAACGTAGACACTAAAGTTAAATTGGGTGTTTAATCCGTTGGCAAAATAATGTTTTCTTGTCTAAGTTGCTTGGAACTGAGACATTTTGAATTCATATTGTAATTTCGCTATCTTGAGTCTCGCTCCTTTACATTTATTAATACACATTTATGCACAGCCCACACCTGTGTACCATAATAAATAGTAACACTTAGATCTTAAGTTGACATAAAATTATTTTATAGCTTTCCCTAAGTTATGCATAAGTTTATGGTACCTTATTCTCTAACCGAAAATTGTAAAAAGTGAAAAGCAGCGACAGAGAGCGAGACTCACCTTTAATGCTTTTTCTGTGAGTTGAATGTTGATTTATAGGTTCTTAGTAGTAGTAGTAGTAGTAGAATTTATTGATTGTTTCTCAAAAGTATACAATCATATCATTTCATTATTTAAATTC
>JAAAYG020006356.1:0-27090 GCA_009936455.2 Tomocerus minor
TCTTTGGAGTAATTCCCTCCTTAGGAGTGATTCCTGTTAGGAGTCCTTCGCTCTTTGGAGTCGTTCCATGTAATCTTCTCTTTTTTCTTTGATTCAACTTGTCGTGTCTCCTTCCTGTAGTGTCCTTCTGTCAGGATTTCTTTTATTCCTCCGGCAGCACAACAGCCCTCCTCCGACTCCTTCCATTCAATCTCCGATCTATACTGCGCACTAAACCAACTCTTTTTAGATAATCCACATTAAACTAGGATAGTGCTACGACTGCCGCCAAGTAAATATTATGGAATTACAGCTCTTCGCTCTCTACTCACTCAGCACTGCACCACCGCACTGTTAGTTTCTTCCAGCCACTACTGCACTTAACTTTAGTCACTTGGAAACTCCTCCGCCTTCTCCAAATACCCAACCAAACAATAAATAGCTTTTTCCAAAAATTGTAACCCTAGTAAGCATTGCTACTTTCTAGGGTTAATGCCTTTTCCTCTAACTGGCTCTAAGTCCGTCCCACACCAGACAGACTAAGGAAATGGTGGCTGGCAATGGGATTCCTCTTTAAAAAGTAACATTGCTATTAAACGTTGCTATAAAATACGGAAGAGGAATGAAAAGGTGATATTTCCATTCCTGGGATCAAGTTGTAATTCTTTTCTTAAAGTTTTCATTTTAGTTTCCCACACTTGCTCCTACCGCACTACATGAATGCTAAGCTGACGAAAGTTTCGCGTAAATCCACAGAAAAAGTTTCCTTCCTAAAAGAATTGGAATGTAAATGCTCTTTCTTCCTATTCTAATGGCGCCTATTACAATTGGCCAATATCAGACTCAGTGCTACTGCTCTATTGTACATTACATAATGCATGTAACTGGATGTGATCTCCTGCGTGGGAAAAATTAGGCTGTCTATATTGTCAGGGAGTAACTACTGCTAGTCCTTCTAGTCTCAGAACTACTATAGTATAGCATAGTGGATTTAATATTATTATGTAGATGCAGTGTACATGGGTAATAGTAGATACAGTAGGTAGGAGCCGTACATACAGCTTTTGTCCATTAACTCTTCGCTAACTGATGTAAAATGGTGAGGAGAGCAGAGGGAAGTGTGCATGGACAGAGGAGTTTTCCATGGAAAGAGAAATGCCAATAGAATACATTGGGAGACTGAAAGGAAATGTAGTGCACGTTTTAGTTTCGCTTAGACTGGACAAAAACGCTGCTGGCATACAAAGAGGAAATCAAGGGAAAGTGTTCGCAATAAGTTTGTGTGCCAGACTCAAGTAGAATAGATGCTCAAAAATATGTCGTAAATAGCAAATAGAAAGAGCAGAAAGTGTAATGCTACATAAACACTATTTATGTCTCTTTTTTCTGTGAAATGAAGAGAGGAATGTGGGAAGGAGAAGAGGTAGCTGCGGAAGAAGCTCCACCATGCACCAAGGTGAGCAGGGATGCACTTTGTAGCGGAGTAGTAGTGTCTCGGCAGACAAGGAATTGGATCAGATAAAGCGCGAGGCGAAGGGATTTAAGCTTTAGCCTCAGAAATTAATTTATAACACGTGCTCGTCTCACTAGAGTGTATCAATGGAACTTATCAAGTCCTAACGACCTGCTCTCCTGACATCACTTGAATTAGGGAGCTAAAGAGGCTGAGGCAGATGCTATTATTACACATTTCTAGGCGGGATAAGTTAATATTCTACCGATATGCACTTATTTCCGTTTTACACAGCGCCGTTGAGCTAAATCTTGATGTTCACCATGTCGGGATTTTATTAGCCACACTTCAGCTGAATGCAGAACGGAGAATTGAAAGGGATGAGGAGTTATTTCCTTAGTTAAATGCAAAGCTTTGGTGGAACTGCAGAGGGCATTATGCAAAGCGCGGACATAGTATACCTATCTGCATGACTATCAACTACATCCTCTCCGCATTCTTTTCTGTAAATCTCTGGAATGCTCTGGATCCCACATGCACAGAGCCAGAATGCCCATCACCTCAATAAATATGTTCGTCTTGTTCCGAGAGTCTCGCCTTCTTTAGCGGATCGTCACTCACGCCCGTGTAGCACCTAAATAATTCAGTCAATCTCTTCTCTGCAGCCCTAACCTTCCTTCCTCCACGTCCACGCCACCAACCACTCCACTACACACCACGATCATCCATTTATCCCGACCGGCCTCCAGCTAAAACCTATCCCCTGCCCTCAAACTGCCTCAAACACCAGGAGCAGGGCCCTGCCTCCTCCAATATCCACACAGTAGCCGAATCCCCACTTTCCAACTCTCCTACCTTTTCACTTTCTCCATACCAATAATACTAAATTATAGCAATGCTGACACCAATACTAGCACACTTATTTTATCTACACTCCCAAACTATCTATCTACCTCACCATGCATGTCAGCAAAAAAATATTTACACATTAACAATTATTGGAAACTATTATAACTTATACGTACTACCAGAGATACTGTATTTCTGTACTGTGTCTATTCATGGCTTCATTATGTATATTAAGACAATGTGACTTCCAACCAATCAATCAATCAATGATGCTTTCATTGCTGTGTCCAGTGTGTTCAGCAAGATTAAGTCATATTGTTTTCTAGGAAAGCCTAAATCACACCATAGTGGTGACTTTACAATGAACACTGAGAGTTTCAAGTAGCATGTCACATTACTTCTATCCCATAGACACCATAGACAGCCTTCACAACTCTGACAGCCTGACTGTTGTGTGGAAAATTGAATACTGACGGTGAGATGGAATCTATTTTTAGACGCTAAAGTCTCACGCTATCTGGGACGTAATTGAATAGAGCCATGCAAAATAGATAGAGCTCATTCAGCTTTCATTAATGTACAAGAGGAAAACTGCGAGTCTAGTACTAACGCCTTCAAAAAAACTTTCCCCATGTTTGTGACAGACAAACATTACATCATTTTATGATTCTTTTGATGATATGCCATTTATATTTTGTCCTTATTTCGAGGCATATTCACCCTTGCCGTGCATTGAAGACTCAAGGCTTTAAATTCAGTAGATGGACTGTTAAAATATTTAGCAGACTCGGTTAATGATAAATTCTCTTTTTTGCTCTTTTAAAAATTAGCCAGTTCTGTTTGTAAGTAATCTGTTGTGAGGAAAGGGAACGGTGACATAAGGTAGTTGAACCTAATCCAATTGACCCGATGAGGCTAGACTGAGTATTAGCTAGAATTGAGACTACTTATATAGCAATAGCTATATATCTTCCATTTCCTCTTTAATGTAATTAGGGCATTTAGAGAGAGCGTCTCAGGTTAGTTTAATCTGCAGAGAAAATGGTCTTAAGAAAAAGGAAGGGAATGGAATGTGGACGTAAGTGGTGTCTACAGCTACTTATTGTCTTGGGCTGTGAGTTGTGTGTCGTCCGTCCGTGATCGTTGCATCGACTGGGGAAAGGAGTAGAGCTGAAAGTGAAGACTAATTTGAGGACATGATCCTTTCGGAGAGGGGATGCTGGAAAGGTTCTTTTGCATCCTCCTCCGTCGAGAGAGAGAGAGGGAGGCGGATATGGCAACTAGGGCAAGTGTGTTATGGCGGACTCATATTCGTGAATGACTTGAAGTTTTACTGCAGAGTTGTGTCAGTGCAGCAGCGTCTCACTCAGGATTAAGGCACTTTAGCTTATGGCCCCATTATTCCTTTTGTTCTGGAAGAATGGCGGCGAGAGGAAAATATGTCAGACACTAAAATGTGGAGGCTCTGTAGCCAGAGGAGAATTAAAATCATAGCTAACTAGTGGAAATGGTCGGAAGTCGGCCGAGGAAATAACATTCGTCGTTGATTGAAATGGATAGATTTGCTCAGTCACAGGGCCATTGTCGTTGGGGATTCAACTTCTGGGAATTGCGCCGGGGCTAACGGAGCGGTGCACTGCACGGAATGTTACGAAATATTAGCCATACAGCTTCTTATCATATCTGGAGCAGTCAGGGGCGCTAAGTGCTCAAACAGCCTGGCTTCATACGTGCGAAGGAAGAGAATAAACAAATCAAGAGCTTTTAGAGTGGAAACAAAAACAATAGCACCACATTAAAACTTCGTGATCAATAACGAACGGCTCCAGAGCAGCCTCTGCTTATTTCCCTTTAACTCTATGCTAATAATGAGATTGCATCTTGGAATTCACGAAATGGACTCCATAACGTTCACAGCTTGTTAAACTTGGCCTTTTCAGAGTGGAAGCCAAAAAGGAGAATGAACTACGCGAAGGAAACTCCTGCCTACACACTGCACATGAATGGCTCGGTAGGGCAGGGAATAAATCCATCGCCTTCTCGCCTCATCTCATAGCTCTCTTGTTTCTTCGAATTGCAATTAGCAGATCTCGAAACTAATTTCCTCATAAAAACTTTCATGCCTCACAAGCAAAATTACAAGCATTTACAGGAATAAACTGGTAGAAAAGAACCCGCCACGAAATGAATGAAATCGGTCGTCGTTATGGTCCTCCCTGACTGACTGTGCTCGGCAGCTTGCGGGTTTCGATATTATTATGTTACATCGATTTTCCCTAACTATGTGCTGCATGAATCGAGGTAATGTATTCCTTATAGGTCAGGATTTTATGTTTTCCTTGTACGGGTCATTTGACCCTCGTCAAAGTGCCTTCCAGAAATCTTGATAAATGCGTGCAGGCGGAGTGAGCTCATCATTCTCCTCCAATTTCTCAGGAGCGCAATTTCTTGGCTAAATCCAACCAGTCCATTTGTGCTTAGCCAAATAGCCATTAGGAATCTACTTCACGAGAGATTACTCACACGTTTATGTATTCCACGACATGCAAGGAATTTTAGGTCACCTCACCATACTCCACTCCAGTATAGTACCGTCTCCCTGGCTCCTCCGATCAAAATCCTCTCTCCTTCTCTCTCTAGCCACGTATGCTGAAAATGTGTGTGGTCGGATCGAAGATTTTCCCAATACCTGCAAACATTCCCTTCACAATAACGTAACACCATAAAAACATTCCTGTCTTTGACCTCCATAAAAGGAATATAGAAGATCCTACAAAGATTATTCTAATAAGATCAGCAAATAGCTACTCCGCTATCAATAGAACTTGATAGAGTTAGGCCGAGATACTATAATGGAAAATGAAAATGGGCGCCTTACCAGATGGACTAGGAATTTGTCCAACAAAAATGACCCACCCACATTCCCATAGCAAGGATGTTGCAAGTGTAGCCGCAAAGGCTCCTACATTGAAATACCTAATTTGTTCCTCTATTTTTCCTATTCATGCGTCCTTCTAATGTTTCCACAGTTTCAATTCGATTCCCAAAAATTCATTTGTCTAGTGTAAGTAGCTGGAAATGACTGAAGAATATTGAAAATCATTCGCATTTTCGTTTCGGGTATGCGTATCTTCGAACGAGGGAGTTAAATGCGTCTTGAATTTATTTAAACAAAATTTTTTAAGGAGTCCTCTCAGTAATTATACTTTCATTGCCAATTTCCTCAGAGAGCATTTGTGAGTGTGTGAAAAGTGCTGGCATAATTCAAATCAGTTTTAAGTATGGAGCTTCAAATTCTCTTGGTGATTTGGCCAATCACCTCTCCAAATTTGCAGCCCATATAATTATTGAAATATTTCACAAATTCCGTTACGATAAATCTTTAGCATTTTAACTTTTAAATTATTTATATATCTAGTCGATGGAGAGGAAGCTATTTTGATGCAATTAATTTGCCTATCAGTATTCATAAGAGAAGTCCGTAATTTCAATTCGACGACTAGAACTTCACTGAAGCTGATGATTAATAATTTAGTCACATTTTACATGGGAGATGTTTACAATCGAAATGTCGCCCACTCAGTATACTCCACTCCAGTGTGTGCAGCATGCAGCAGCAAAGCATGTCATCCAAAGTGGTTCCTTCTAAAAATAGTCACAACCAATAGGACGAAGTGATGAATGAATTAAAATGCCGAAGGTGGGGCTAATTGGAATAGGTAACTGTGCGATTATAGCTCTTTATAAGCTTCGTCATGATTAGCAAGTAATTAAATGCGCTAAAATGGCAGTGTGTGTACGTACGTAGGGCATTTCTCGTTAGTAAGAATTGCGAGTTACGATTATTCTGTCGTTGTGTACAAGTTGTTATACATGCACTAATTTTAAGGAGCAAGTAAGTTGATTAGATGGGTTCCGAGGTCTGAGGATGCAGACTCGCTCGCTGGGTGTGTTCATTGTAGCAGAGGATGTTGGAGTGGAGTGGAGCATGGAGCGTAGTAGAGATAACTGGCACACAAGGACAAATTCCCCGAAGAAAGAAACAGCGAGATTTTATTGCCACTTGATCACAGTTTGACTTTCCGTAGCATTAGGAACAACAAGCACGCGGCTATACTCTCTCTCCTCTCTTTATTGTCGCTGACACTTGATCTTTCAAATGGACGTACACGCTGTGTTGCTAATCTTATATGAAGACACCCTGTAGAACTACTCCATGCTATATGTCACAGTCTGTTCGGGCAACAGGCCAACGCTACGCTAAATTCCTTAGCAGTGCGGTGCAGGAGTTTAATAAAAATGTGTAGGTAGATGAGCTACTCAAAAAACAACGTAATTCTGCCAGAAGTCCATCTAACTGACAACTTGAAACAATATTTTGTTTGAGGGACGCTTGTAATTTGTCAAGCCGGGGAAGTGCATTAGGTCGCGATTATGGGAATACATTTTGTGTCGTAATGCTAAGACTGCATGGTTATCCCTGTAATAAGCTACGGCTGGAAATGATCTCCGTGGAAGGGATGATGGGAGTGGGGAAAGTGTTATTGAAGAGGGACAGCCCGCTGTGGTCGAAGAGCCAAACAATGTAGTCAGGAGGAAAAGTTCTTTCTCTAATTTCCCAGCACTGGCTTCCTCTTCTATTTTCCCAATTACTTTCCTTCGGAGGCTGAACTTTGGAAATAGACTTAGTTTTCTGAATGCTTCCTCCGTCCAGACGTTTATGCAACAAAGCGTGCACTGCACATCCGACAAATCAGAAAAAAGGTTCTCTGTCTTTCTCTGGAAACGGCAAGGCACAGAGGTCGGAGAGCTATTTGGAGCATTTCTCTCCATTTCTCGTGCTTGCCTGCAGCGCCGAAGAGCGACAAGGCACTGAACAGAGCTTAATGTGCTACTTACACAGTGCAGATAAACAAGATACGCCCAATTAGTTTGTCCAAGTGAATTGATTAATATGATTTCGCTATTCCTTTCCCTGGAATCATTCCTACATTAACTCTCTCTTCGGCGTAGTTATTATTTTTTATTGCAGACGCTGCTGTTGTCATTCTTGTCAGTCACTGTCTGCAGGGCATTAGCTTATTTACCTGCTTTTTTGCTCAGGCAATACGCAACTTTACTGTGCTATTTCTTCTGACAAAATTACAACAGCAGAATGCTTTCCACCAGGGAAACCAAAATAATGGAAATTTCCCAATTTATCCATGGCCAAGTCGGAGTCCGCAGGGCTTGGTGTGTGGGAAGTTGGGAAGTGGAAAAAATACGTACAGGAATTGCTCTACACGGGAAATATTTCTGATCACACGTTATCTATTTGATTTCCTGAATTCCTCGAATTCACAATTCCCTCCTGTACCTACCCAAAATGGGTGGAAAACGGGAAAGGATGAAACCGTACACAGCAGTCGCTTTTCACCAGAGAACCTTACATACTCCATACATCTAATAATAAAATAGATCATGTGGAAATGTACATCAGGAAAATAACGAAAATGTTCTTGTTCGAAAAGACCTGAAGAGCATTCTCATTAGGACTGCCAAGTATGTAGCCGAGAGAAAAAACTAGCATTAGTTGATGAAAAAAGCCTTTGTCTCATTTTCTGCGATTTAACGCACAGAAAAACTACATTCTCAAAATGCCTAGAATTTTATTTTTTGTGTAAATGTTGCCGAGTTGTTTACTTTTATAAACGGGAATCTTCAATCGTACAAAAATGAAGATGGTTCGGCAGTTGGAATAAATTTTCTTTTACGGTGATGGTGGTGAAGCCACGCACAGGTTGTGACGGAGATGCGCGGCTTGTGCACCATAATTATTTTGATGCTTTATGTTTCTACGAGGCAGTTAATTTATTGAGGGGTTTATTATCGAAGGCTGAGTATTTAGCATGAGCTGGAGCTGTTCAGCAAGACAAAGCTCTCATTAAGTGGAATCCAATGGAGACTTCAGTTAATTTATCTGGGAAAGTGACAATGAGAGAGCCATTCCGAGCAAGTCATTATGCCGCCGACGTCGTCGTCTACTGCTCTCGAGCTGCCTCTCCGTTCTTGTTCTGCGTACTTATGTCGTGTCTACGTGAACATTAACTGCCCACCTAGACTTTACATGTTCTTGAGAACCATTCAATTAGACTATAAATAGTGGCTGATTTCCAATGAAAGGAACTTTAAAAGAATTATGGACTAGAAGGCAGGAATCGATTAGGACATTAGTAGCCGCTACAATGTTTCTCCTTCTAATTGATGGCTCAAACAGAGAACTTTGTTAATTGCGCTCGGAGAGCGATAATTCTCAACAGTTTTCTGTTCTCGTGTCACTTCTCCTCTTGTTTTCATTCACTTTCCAGCACCTAACCAAAACTTCTCTCCCTATTCCCACGCCTCCACACAATCACACAGAATATTGCTCTACATTTCTATCCGGCATGACGATGCGTTGCTTAGTTCTTCTTTAATGAAGACATCTGTGGTGGATATTTGGCTGTGTGTGAGCAATATGTAGAATCCCGATGTCAAGAAATTCATTGCCCAGTCGCCCCCCAAACCGACAAAAAGATTATCCAATGCCCAAAATAATTATTGTAAGTATTATTGCAGTTACAACTTAAATGGCACGGATTTCACGGGAAATTATTTTTGAAGGTTCCGACGGTTGTTTTTAAAGGCTATGCATGAAACACATGCTTGCAAATAGAGAAGCAGGAACAGATTTATCGAGGAAATTGAAATGAGTGTTGGCTATTTCTCAAAACACTCGCTTCCATTCTATTGAAAATCGTAAGAAATAGTGGAGCTAAAAAGAATACAATACAACGGCCATCATGTTAGCCAATTGGTGTCGTCTGAAGTGGTAAATGCAAAGCTACCAAGGCGAAAGTTGATAGAGACACTCAACATTTGCATCATTATCTGCATCGTGTATACTAAGACAGGGAAACTTGGGGTCTGCGGAAAGTTATAAATGGTAACGACACTTGGCAATTAATTATTTTTATCTATTTATTTGGCGTGCTACTTACTTGAGCTACTAATTAGTGTACTTGTAGGTACTTAACGAAACGGGAATTATATACTAAAACTCTTAATAAAAAGTTCTCTACGCACTTTAGCTCTCAATTCATTTGTTTATTTAAGCATTTATCGTTTTTCTCAAGTTCGGATAACGTTAACATGCATGTTAAACGTGGCTTCCTTCAAAATTAGTGCATACTTGTTTACTTACATGCATTTATATAAGTAGCTGCCATTAATTGCATATGCTACAGGAAGTTTATAGCTACTCGACGACTTGCAACAATACTAACTTGTTGGAAGTCAAATAAATTCCGAAATAGGTAGCGATAAATATTTGCTGCACTTGGAAACATTTTACACTCGCAATAGAGAAATTGGGAATTATATTGAATTAATCAATAAAATTGTGTCTAATCTTCCATAAATTGTCCATTAATAAGCTTTGAGGCAGAATTTTACAGTTGTGCGTTCACGAAAACTGTGTAAATAAGCTGCAAGATTTATTTAGCTATCCCCCCGCTGAAGCATTAAATTGTGCTGCGACCTTAGTCGGCCCCCAAAGGAGTTTGAGAGACACCGACGAAAATAAATCAGCGTATTATTGGCTATAAGTATTAGTGGCTATAAGAGAAGTTTGCGTGCAAACTGTGAGTTTGGTGATTTGATGACAGCAGAAGAGGCTAGCATTGTTTCAATAGAAAATGGATGTTCTCGCAGAGGCAACAAAGTTACTGCTTCCTTGACTAGTGACCAGCAGACGTTAGCCGAGGTCACTACGTCTATACACAACGGGCTAAATCCACCTTATTTGAATTATAGGCAGCCTATTAGGAATTTGATTTAGGAGAAAGCTCGAGCGTCAGTAATAAGCTCTGCTTTTAGGGCACTCTATATAGGCATAACTTTGCTCTATATAGGTACACGTGTCGAAAGGATATGTCCATTGTTCCTCCAAAAAGTGTGGCAACCAGGAATGCGACTGAATATTCACCGTTCTGCTCGTCTTTTGTTAGTTTGGACTTTGGTGTATGGATGGATGGAAAGAGATGAGAGGCGAAGGATGAGAGCCATCCTTGCAGTGCTATATGGAGCGGGGCTGTGCATATATCAATAATGAATTGCATTATCTGCTCAATGCATTATCAAGAGGCGCATCCTCCAGTGGAAACATTTTTGGCAATGATAGGTGCAGCGGGACGAAAGGCGATGCTCTCTTTTCAGTAGAAATAGGTTAATGTTCCTTCCGTGACGAAATTGAGAATGCCGAGGGAAAACAACATTTCCGAACTGCACTCTGTTATTGAGATAGACGATAGTGTAACAAATTGGAGGAGGGAGGGCCAGGGCATTAGACACTCTCCATTCACTCTTAAATAACTCTGCACAAACCGATGTGACAAAGTGCAGTGCTGCGAAGAAGAGTCTCTCTAGTGACTGCATATATCGGGACAAGGACTCAGATGCACAGGATAGATTTGTGTGTGAGGGATAGGAGGGAGTAGGATGGGAGGGAGAATGAGTGAGTCTTAGAACGAAGCCAAGTCAAGTCAAACGATAAGCTCACCCACTAACACTTTTATTTCAATGTTTCCCTGTAGAGAATGGACGGAGTCGGAGAAGACACGCAGACGAGCACAAGGAGCAGGAGCCATCAGAGCAGCACTCGCACTTCCGAACAACCATCCCTGCCCTCACCAACATTGGCATAGACTAATGAGACATCGCAGTCTACCTACCGCCACTGTCACCTAGAAATGCCCACAGCCTCCACACTCTGCAAGTCACGCACAAGTCAGACGTTCGGCGGGAATCCCGCCCACTGAGCCAGCCAGGACACAGCCCACGTCAGTCCAGTCCAGGAAGAGAGAAGTCGCCCGCGGAGTTGAGTCGGGAGCGGGAGAGGGAAGGGGGTGGAATTGTCCGGGAGTTGTGCGGAGGGGCGGGTTGTTGGCCAGGGCTCTGATGGGCATTGGGCAGTGAGTGAGGCCTCGATGTCGACGGAGTGCGAGGGCGGGGGTGCGGCGACGAGCGGGGCAGACGCCTCTTCTGGCCACCACTCCTCCGTCTCATCCTCCAGCAGTCTGAAGCTCAGTGGCCCCGTCAGCCGCTTTTGCGACTACTTTGTCATTTGCGGACTCGACTACACGTCGGGATTGGAAGTGCTCCAATCCTACGAGATCGACGGCAACAGTAAGTCGCAATTACCAACTTTAATTCGCAGTTAGCCTTAGTGCACCTTCCTCTGCCAACTCACACAAATTGTCACTAACGACCTTCCCTTCCTTCTCAACCTTTTCGGCAACTTTGCCCTACTACTCCACTCCACACTCACCCGCCACCTCCACCTTCCCTCCCTCAACCACTTCTTTTAATGGCTCTTCTTCCAGACTTTCTGTCTCTCTCTCTCTCTCTCGATTCCTGAACACACCAGGCGGAAAATGTAGCAGAAAGTAGCCGACGACATAGATTTTGGCCACTGCTCTTCGCCTAAACGCATTTGACTGAATGGAGTGCCTATACGCATTGCAATTGGGGACTCTTAACTTCCCCACATTCGTAGTTGAGTCTATGTTGAGCAGCTCTTGTTGCAAATGTACATAATGCTCTTTCATTTGATATATACAAGACAGGAATTTATTGTGTCGTGGAAGGAATAGCTATTTTGTAGTCGACGAGTCGCCATTCTCTTTGAATCCCCTGCAATTACTTCAGTAGATGTCAAAGTTTGTAGGTGTATTGCTTTGAATTTCAATGGAGAATAACTTTTCATTAGTTAGGTGGATGGGAATGAGCAAGGGCACTTACTTCTCTCTTTCTCTATCAAATGGCAATTAGAAATGTACTTGGGCCGCAGTTCGGAAAGTTGGCACGGCACCCGCTCCCTGATGATATCCCTATAAATGGAAGACTCCCTTCGCGAACTCTCCTCTCCCTTTCCTCAGAGATCAATAATTTATTATCCCTAGCATGGCATAACTCAGACTCTGCCTGCTCGGACAGAGCTGAACATACACTGCCCCACATTCTGCCCATGTAACTCTCTCTGAAAGGATTTTTGATGAATGCCCAAGTGCAGGGCACACTCCTCTTATTGACTTTGTACTAAGGACTGTGATCAAGTCAGGAGCCGTGCATACGATTGTAGGTGATGACTTGGATTGAGAGCGGACAGAAATGTTTCGCCCTATGCTATGGCTGTACATAGTGCCAATGAAGTGAGCATGGAGTAGTAGACGAACCATCAAGAATTGCTCAGACAAAGACTAAACAAAGGCGAGAGTTGAGTGAAGTTGTTGATTGGAGCTGTGAATTGTTGTTTCATGGGATTTGCGAGAGATATGGAGTGGCAGTCGGTGCATAGGGCATGGGATTGTTGCTGCTTGCCTTACTTATGATTATGATTAGGAACTAGTCGAGGAAATCCTCATGTAGTTAGTGTGGACTGTGGCAGCAGGGCTCGAGATGGAGGAGGAGATAGTGATCAGCCCAAACTCTCGTTCCGCATTCACGCACAAAGAGGAAGGAAGGATAGGAAGCCAACAACAACGACTTGGCTCACAGACTCACTAAACTACTAAAGTCGAATTTAATGATATTAACTCACTTGGCCCATTCTGCTCGCAACTGATCTCTGCCCCTCCCCCTCTCGTTCAAACTCACAGCCACCCACCCTCCCCTCCTAGCCACACATTTACTTAAAGGCAGCTCTTGTTTTTAGCACAGCAGCGTTTAGGCCAATTCCATTCTGACCGGCGTTCATTCATTCGGCTCCCCACCACCTTATTTATGCTAATCCCATTTGATCAAAGATGTGGACAGCAAGTGATTTGTACACAATTCTGCTCTGCTCAACTCTCAACTATGCTAATGTGCTGGACGGATGTGCAAAGAATTTTGGCAGAACGTACACAGATGTATTTTCAGTAGCTCAATGTGTGTTGCCAGCATTCTTGTAGGTGCATGTCTGTATAAAGTGGGATAGCCTTTCAATTTTATTTGTGAGAAAGAGTGGACAGAGCAGTGAGTGACGTGAAGTGACGGATGAGAGCCTTCGATTTTGGCTATTGTTCATACTGTTGCAATTATAGCATATTTAACATGATAATTCAATGCAAAAATAACCAGACGTACATATTTTTAATGTGCAATCAGCACACGGAGTAGCTACTTGCTTAGTTGGTGTTTCTCTTCTCAATCTCAACGAGGTGAATTTACCTGTTCATAAGAAATGAAAAACATGGTCAAGGCAAATCGAGAGAATAGTCTGATGTGCTCTGTTCTTATTCCATGTTGTTTATTGTAATTTCTTTGTGGGAATGGAGTTAGGAGGAGCGTGTAGGTTTTATTTAGTCCTGCAGTAAATAGCGAAGTACATGGCCATTAGATTGCATTGTTATTAGTTTTACATAGGAGGAACATGGATTGATAGTCACTTGTTGTCAGAGGAGCACGGCCGGGTAGCTACGCAATGCAGTAGTAATTAGGTAAACCGTGTACAATTGTTCTCTTAATCTGTGCATAGTTCTTTGAGCTTCTATCTGTTACCAGATTAGGGGCACGTTGGATTAGACTCTAATGCAATGTTATAACTAAATGGACATGAGCCACAAGACTGACTTGATATCACACACAACCTTCTGTGCAACTACGATAACAAGTTATACTTATTCATCGTCCTTAGTGCCTGCACAGTAATTACCGTCCGCACTCACTCAGCTCATACAGCTACAATAATAATGTACATTATTATGCAATGACCATATAAATAAATAAATGACAACGCAGCTATATGTGTACTGCTGATATGTACAGAGATGTGGCTACGTAGAATATTATCTATCCTACTTATTTACAATCTCTGCCTTTCTTTGCTGTATGAGAAATTCACGTCTGAAGGGGGAAATGAAGTGTGGTTAATTTCAGAGTGGAAAAACACAATCCAGCATGAAAATAACTCTCTACTAGTCTCTACTCCTTTTGCGCGACACAAACAAGGCATGAATGAGAGTATGAGAGTGATTGTCAGAGTCTGCATCAAGCATTACCCCGTGGCCCATAATATTATGAAAGGAGGAAATAATAGCATGACATGACTGCAAGCAGCAATGCTATAATATACTCCATCCCTAACAAGTAAAAATATTATGTACTCCATCCAAACCAAGTAAAAATCCTAGCCGAGCTACACTGAAACGGAATATTAATTACTATGCGTGTAGCGTTAAATCAATTGCTTACGAGCGTAAAAAATGCGTGCAATTTACAAGTAAACTTTTCTTTGTCATGGTTTTTACTTGTAACAAATGTCAAAAGAAAACAATGGACATGAAGCACATTGTAGTAGTCAGTAGTCAATAGCCTAATGCTGAGGGAGGGCAACTGACAAACGACTACTCCAACATAATTAAGATTACAACTTTATTGCTTTAGACTTAAAAGTGAAAATGTGAGCATTGGATGCACACGCCAAGTCAAAGCCACTTTGTTACAGACAATTTTCGTAATCATTTTTACTGGTTTACTTCGTGACAGCAGCAGTCATAAGATCACATCATTTTAAAGACCTGCATCTAACTCACAAGTCTTCAAATATTAATTTATAAGAAGATTTCTATGAAGCCCAGGCAGAATTCCTTGCACTTACTACCGACTTACGTTTCTCTTTTCACATTCGTCTTGTGCATGACGTGTGGGACTCAAACGAAACTCAAAATCTTAGTGAATGGGTTATCTCTAGTAAGCTATTTACAGATAAAGCATGGCGGTAACACGGCAAGGTGCACCTGCTTTACAAGGTTTATGAAATAGATGACAGATAACTAAGGTAGATCCATCTATTAAGATTTACTGTGACGGCCTAGAGACACATTTTCACATGAATGCTAATGTGGAGTTTTTAACATGTTTTCTAATTACACTTACTGTTAGTATTAGTGTAGTGTCTAGCCCAGTGTCTAAGTAACTTATTTTAATTGTTTGTGTTGGATGTGGATGTGTAATTAGATAGAGCCGATAGACTATGTGCCTATGACTGAAGTTATTCACAGGAGAAATAAATAAAATGGTAATTACGAACTAATAGGCATGTGGGACAAAAAAACATTTACTGTACACATTTATTTTACGTTTCACATGTATTTTTAATTAATTTAAATTACATTCTGCATTTATCTGTTTAGAAGTCCATAGTAATATTATGCAAAATATTTTATGTTGGGATGGATTTTCTTTAAAATCTTCCGTTTCTAAAGATTACCTTTTTGTTCTCTTAAGCGATTTTAAATGAGCATGACGTTTTCTTGTTTTATTCCTTTTTATTATGCACAAGGGGTTTCTTTTTAAGGGAAACAAGACAACTGTTGTTTTGTTGTGCATAGTGGATAAGGAAAGGTGTCTTGCAAGTAGCTTTCAATCATTCGATGTGCATCTTCTGAACAGATTTAGCAGTATTTATTCCTAATTAAGGAGTTTGGTGCGAAGGAGTTGTAGGAATATCCAGTTCATGTGTTCATAAGCAATGTGAAAGTAGAGGGATCTATTGCATTTGCATGTACATATAGAAACAATAAGACTTCCATAATTAGCAGATTATTTGGATCATTACGATGGAAGCAGCATCAATATTTTTATACTATACCATTAACAATACTGAAATACTTTAATTTCCCCTTTTACTTTTGCTATATGTCACCTATGTACACCTGATTCCGATTTGTTGGATTTTTAAAGCAGCACAAGGAATTTTAGTGCTTTAAGTATTTACTTACAAATGCTGTATTTAGCCAATTAGTGTTTAGTAAACTGATTGGTAGAGATATCGAAAGGAAAGATGTAGAAATGGCCTGCAGTTGATTGAAATTCTGCTGTTTTTTGTCGTCGGTGATGAAAGAACTTGACTCACGACCGTAACAAGCTGAGCGTTATTACCCCTTTGCGAAGAAATTGAATTTGATGCAATTCTTGCATTTTGTGCAGGTGGGCATTATAATGGAATAACATGTCGTGTGTGTGTGTCCATGAATTGGAAGAGTGCTGCCGGGGATTTGGGTCTGAAAGGGCAATGCAAAGCTGGGTTGACTTGGAATGGATTAGCAGGGCTCTTGCTCTTGTCTCAGCAGCTCTAAAGTTTAAAGAATTTGTTGTGTGCTATCTGTGTGTGTGCGACTACATCTGTATCCACAGGGAAATTTGGTTGTGCTGATACTAACTGCGATGTTATGCATGCATGCAGGGAATGTGAGCCATGGGCTTTTCTCTAAAATGTCTTTTGCTTTTCCTGCGCGCATTATATCCATGAGTTTTCACTCTCCAGGAATTTTATAAACAGGGAACTCTCCTTCTGCGGTGTTATATTTTATTGTTGCACGGAGATGGAGTTCCGTCTTCTATTATCCCGTCTTGATCTTTTAAGCCCTCGCACAACAAAAACTACAAATGTTCCTCTTTAGCTCTAGCTCCTCTTCACCAATGCGATGTCAAGTTATGGATAATGCAAAATCTAATCTCCTCAACTGTCATCTTCCTCCTCCTCTTCCAATGCCAGAATGCTTAAACCTTTTGAGACAGCAGATTTCTGACAATATTTAACGAGCAGAGCAAAAAATTGAGTCTTAACAACAACATAAATGGCCAAACTAGCAATCATGAACGTAACGAGAGTAAATCCCTTTTGAATATTCAAAACTGCAAAGTCGAAAACATCCAAATCTAAAAAAGGAACTCGGCGGAATAAAGCTTACTTTACTTTTCAGTCTCTGTTGAATACTTTTAATACTATTTGGAACTGCGTTCTAATAGTTTTGATGATTCTTATAGTCTCAGTTGCTGAATGTTGAATGTTGAACCCTGTTAGCGATATATAGCCATCCAAAATGAAAATTTTATAAGATAGACATAACAATAGCATGGATTGCGGCCAAAATTAATTTTGAATATTTCCTTAGTGTTGTTCCCTTAAAGCCTAAAGAATTAAATACATTCATTTCTTACTATTTATTAGTCTAAGTCTATAAAGTAGCAAAACCTATAGGCTTCAAGCTTGAAATAAATAACTTGTTCTCGTAGCCTATGTTTACAGTTTGCGACAGAAAGATGGAGATTACATGCAGAGTTAAGTCTTGTCGCCTTCAGTGATATTTTGACATTGCGCTCCTTTTATAAAATGAAAAAAAAGAATTTGGTTTTTAGCAGGAAAAGAGTTCTGTTTGAGAGTCGATTGTGACGTCAAGTCATTGTTGCAGAAATTCTAAAGGCTTATACATTTATTTCTGGTAGAATGCTTATGGAAATTTTATTCCGATACGCACACATATTTGTATTTTTCGTCCATAGTTGAAGACGTGAAACACATTGCTAGCATTTATCAGCATTGCATTGTTGTAGGGCACGAAAACATTTTCTAAGTTGCTGTGTGACGCAGGGAAAAGTGGGGAAACTAATCTCACCGGATGTACAAATTTGAATGATCTGAGTTGTGATAGGTGTCATACTGTCATGCTTCTCCTCAGGACATGCCCTACCCTCTCGACAATCCGACCTAGGATGGCATACTTTCTTGTAATTTAAATCGCCCAGTTGTTCCCATTACTACCACGTTTAAAAAGCCCGAACATTTTGTAATTTGCGACAGTTAAATGTTATCTGTACGCTCTTCTCACATGATTGATGCTGTCATATACGTATAACTTTTACAGAAAAAGGCATTCAATTTAATGTCGACGTAGGAATTATTTATGCTCACTTTGTCAACTTCCAGTTTTCAATTCTGCGCACATCTACGACGAGTAAATGAAAGAGTCAGGAGAAACGTTCCGCTTCTGATTAGGGGATTTTAGTTTGCATAAGACGGAAAATTTATGACTGATATCGTCCTCCTTCGCAATTGGAGTGGAGCTACATCTCTAAAGGTTACACTAGTTTCATGAATGACAAACAAATAATTGTATCAATACAGCACTTCCTCCTCCCAACTCTTGTCATTGCTCATGAGAGTCATGAGACACTTCCAAATAGATAGACGAATCAAACTACAACTTTCCTTTATCCCTGCGTTGCATTTAATGGCAAACAATTAAACTCTTTGAAGACTCGTAGCCTGTGCTCATCAGTTTTCTCTTCAGTCACTGCCTCGTATCTTAACTTAGCATGGCAGAAAAGAACACACGTTATACACGTGATCCTTTTGATGAAAGCCTTTTTACATTGGAATATTGGAAACATGTTTACCGAGTTTATTATGGCCGAATGTTTGCAGCTGACAAGGAGCCAGTGTCAACAGTCCTGCTACATAGTTATTCCATTTGAAACTTTCAGTGGAATTCTTTGTTTGCCTTTTTTGTGCCGCTTTTTACGTTATCAGCCTCTTGAGTTTCTTCAACAGACAAACATCTTTGTTAATAAACTTTCCGATGGCTGCACAATTTCAATGTCACATTAATTAATGACGCAGGAATTGCCATTGATGAGTTTATAAGTACTGACGACTTTTGTTTAGCTAAGTCTCCGCCATCACTAAGATTTTTACCTGAATAGTCAATTAAAGAAATTTGTGAAAGAAAATCTGAAAAAAAACTATGTCAAAATCTTTTTATCATATCTAGGTGAAAAATTAATAATGTGACGGTGAAGAGTAAAATTTCTTTAATAAATGTGAGGCAAAAAAGATCTGTGTCCTATTGTATGATTCAGTGGGTTGAAGAATGCTATTTAGATATCTTTAAACATTTTTCAACTCAGCAATATAATTTTAGAGTTTTTGTGATCTGTCGACCTTTTGACAATAATTACGATTTAGATCAAGTATGCCAAAGCAGCAGCATTATTGGAGCTTTTGCCAATATCAATGATAGAACTAGAACTCATTATTATTATTGAATAGTGTATTGAATGGCGGGAAGGCCACATTTAATAAATCTATTTATCTATGTAAGCCCTTGTTATAGTTAGATAAAATCCCTTACCCGAAAGGCATTTTGACTTACACCCGCCTTTGTAAGTTTGTTTGGTATGTAATTACATATCTGAATGCCATTCGGTTGCAAATTATTGCTAAATCATATTAAAGAGCTTCAAAAAAGCTGTCGTTGCTCACTAAATTCCATTACAAAAAGTGAACTCTTTCAAAAGGAATAATTAATTATATGGTCCTGTTTTAATTATCTGTAAACAGAATGAATTGAGGCATGAAAAATGTAAACTTCCTATGTATGACTACAAAGGATAGCTGCAAGTTTAACATGAAGTAATAATGCATACGCTAATTAGTTGATGTAGGTAGTAGGTAGATAGTATGGAGAGTGCGTGCTGCTTAATTCGCAGCTATAACCAATCGTTTAGTTAATGACTTTTACCTATGCAAACAACAATATATTTTTCAGCGCAAGTCTTTCATGAGAAATAGAAAAAACCTCGTTTAAAATTAATATAATTATCTATATAATAGAATATTATGCATCAGTGTGTGTGTAAAGCTACATGAAATAAAAGTCCCTATTAACCTTCAGCGTGTAAATATTAGCATGCACCGTCGCTAGTCTCAGCACTTAGTGTATTTAGTGTACAGTATCTCCTGCTTAATCTGAACTGAACTGCTATTCCTACGGTTGGTTAGCATTAATAATTTAAAATATCATTTCCTGCTAATTCTGCTCTGTGCTATTTGTTTATGCAGTGTTAATTTCTACGATAATAGCACTGATAACCATAAGTATTTATTAGAGGACTATCACAATCCTAATCTACAATGTACAATGAGTCAAGAGTGCTGCTCGATGGAGTCTCCATTAAATATTAATTGAAAATGCCATTTACTTTCCTACACAAAGTTTAACTAGCTAAGTAGTCATCACACCGCCACAATTCTCACAGCAGAATTTCCTCAGTTTTGCATTAGAACATTAGTAGTATCTGCTCAATAGAATTTTCCCCCTTTTTCATAGATGGGAAATACTGAATTAGCGTTAACGGTAATTTTACAATCCCAACTCCATAAATAGAATTTAGTTATAGATAGAAAACATCCACGGCTTCCCAATTTGGTCAACAAGTCTATCATTTATAAAATATTAGTCAAAAACAAATATTTTGTGAATTTATATTTTCATTTTAGAGAATTAACCTCCTTACATTGGAATCTGTAATGTAAACTTAAACTTTTCTCATGCAGTCACTGACTTATTGGGGATACGAAAAATGTAAGATAATTTGCTGCTTATACGCAAATAACCATTGTAATGTTAAGCCTTTCAACTTGATTTTTCCCCAATCCGAACTTGCAAAGGTACATAATGAAATAAATAATTTTTAATAATGGTTTTGTAATCCCTGAAAATTTCACTATCTCTTTGTGGCCGGTGCCAATACATTTGAAGCCGTAGGCAGCTTCTTTGTACCACATCTGCCCTTTTAGCGATATGACATTCGCTGTAGTGTAGTAAGTTTATACATTCATACATGAGATATACTCGTGATTGCAGATACTAAGATTTACTATGAATAATATTTGAATCTCTAAGCCTATCATTTATGCAAATTGCTTCTTTTGCCAAAATTCATCTTCATTTCTACCTTTGCCAGCGTCCTGGATGTTGTTGCCAAATAGCACAATTTTATAGCTATTTTCCACCTTCCGGCCCGACTCAATTTTATGACACTTTTTAAGACTTTATAGCCACTTTCTATTGTTTTGGAGACATAAATTGGCATCCATTGCATAGTAAGTTAAAGTTAATGTTTTCAATCGTAGCATCTTCTGTGTTGCTGGTAGTCGTGAATCTTTATTCTTATTCATTTAATCTCTTACTTCTTATGTCCTGTAGCTTTTTTACTTGATGCGAGACGTATCTCCAACTAAAGTGTAAAGTTACCTGACGCTATAAACTGCACACATAATACCATTATCATTGCATAGCTATGCATGTTAACACATTATAATCACAATGCTAAAAGATTAATAGAATCAAGACTACCAGCAAGACAGCAGATGTTACTATTAAAAATATTAACTTTTAATTCTTTATTCAATGCATGTCATTTTGTAACTGTACTCTTTTGACATTTAACCCTTAAGACATGCAAGGAATGATAAAGTGGAGATTGGACGTGGGATTGAATTCTGTTTAATCACTCGATCCTTGACATAAAAATATCGGATTGAGTGCACGTTATGTAAAATGCTACTACGCAGTTTGTATTTCAGAAAGTCGTCTGTAATGGACGTGTAATATTATCGTCCACTTAATTCCGAAATGAATTATTTGCTCCTTATCTATTTATCAAATGTTGTAAGAAGGGTTAAGAGACAGTCTTGCTCTCTGATGATTCATGATGTCAATTAGAAGTGCATGCCAACGTTGTTTTTACGACTGCTGCATGGATGCAAACCCAGAAATGCCAGTAGGTCTTTGTTCGAGCCAAGGAGTTAGCTGATCTTAATTACAACCAACTGCAGTTACTTACTGACTCCTGTGTTTGCTATCTCATTGTTAGTTGTAAATTGAAAATGATTACAATTCTTTCGTTGATGTATGTAATTGAGATATTCAATTCTGTTCTGGTTTGTACCTTGCACACTGCACGTAGAATGCTATCTACCTACTTTGTAAAGAGTAAGAATTCTATGAAAAAAATCCATTGGATTTTTATTTACTTTGTGTTATGTTACGTTCCCGTCCCGCTCTGTCGACTTTGTTCTGCTGATTGAGTTTAAAGCTGATCTGTTCAAGAGATAGGAAAATGAAACGGAGAGCCGTGAGTTGCAATCCCTCAGTCCATATTCTATATGTAGTAGACAGAAAATGTAGCTATATGACTTGCTCTGCTGCAGTGTTACGTATTTACACGTGTAAGGAAGAGTTTAGTAGATTTTTAAGCCTTTTAATATTTGGATTTTGAGCAGAAGTAGGAGTGTTGTAGTGGAACACATTAGGGATCATTGGAAATGGATCAGTGTGTGAACGTAGATTGGTGAGCAATGCGAAAGAGCACGTGGATATTGTGGAGTAGGAGATAAAAGGCTTTGTTGATCGTTGAGCAGAGCAGGGATTGAAGTATGGAAACAAAAGAGAGGCAAAGGCTTTTGCTATCAAAGCCTTTAGCGAAGCTAATGAGAAAAATAATGTTTCTCAATGCATCCTGAGCAGAGTGAGAGGGAAAGTTTTCTTGGAGTCTGTGGAGTATTTTTAGAGCGGAGTAAATGCAAAGTGATGTAATGCAGTGGCTCTGTGCTGCGATAATGCTTTGATTTGGCCTGCCTGCACTACAACAAACAGCACTCCTTCTTGCAGATTAATAGAGCAGTGTTATGTAATGAGAGGCAAGTCACTGGCTCTCCTGCTTCTAACGCCGCAACGAAATGAGTGACAGGGATTTATTTTCCCTCCCAATGATCTCTTCCAATCCGCATCTCTTCTTTACTTGCTTACTGTCATGTCACGCTGACTAGTGTCAACAATCACCAGTCTTACCTTTAATCACCACTCGGCACTCTCGTACAACGGAGGGAAATTGCGTGCATTTTTGGAGCCCTTTTCCCACACTCTCCACACCATCATTCACTCTGAGCAGAAATCGCGTTTTTTTAGATCTAGCAATAGCAAATTAGTTTCCACTTGAGACTGTCTATGTTTTGACACAGTTAACAAATAGCTGGGCATGCAACGCATTAAACACAGCAACTGCTTCTTTCCAAATCCTCATTTCAGGTGAGTTGCAAAAATGTGAAACTCTGCCGCTATGTAAATCATTTGCACATTTTAAATTCCTCTCAACGATACAATAATGCGAATGCTTTAATCATTGTCGACTCCTATTGTATTTGCCTGTAATTTTAAGGTAAATACAAATGTGGTTGGTTACGAGAGTGTTGCATTGTGCATCGCTTTGTCTACAAGTAACACCACCGCAATTCCTTAACTCCTTATACGCTCTGCACCCCATAAAAGAGATGAGACAAGAAACGTGAGTGTTTTCAAGTCAACCACCATGTGTACCGTTAAGGCTTGTGTCAATAGACTTTTCTAAAGCGGAGTGTAGGCGTTGTCTGACTGATTGTAGATTGTAGCTTGGCTCTTCTTGGTTTCGCTAGGGCACAAGGCTGCTAACGATAAACCCACAAACCTAACACATTCATCCTATAACACCCATGTGTCATGTTTTCCTTTAACCAAATCTTCCATTTGACTCTTGATATCATCTTTTATCATGGCTATTAAGAATTACGTAGAAATAAAAGAGTGTCAGACGATTTCCACGAGTCGAGAGTTGAGGAAAATAAAGACTCTTGTTTTTCCTTCTTTAGCAAGAATTATTATGAGATCTGCATCTTTAATTTACCGCTCGAGCAGTCCCCTGCATATACGTAGCCATTTAACTTGCGATTTGATTTATATGAAACTTTTGTTGGAAGAAATGAGAGGAAGTGGGCCACAGTAATGCAGAGCAAAAGCGCTACAATTATCATTTAGCAACACTAGAGACGATAAAGTGAAGACGCTGTAATTTACATGCGTTTAGCCATTGCAAGACGTGGATGCCAACTCATTGTGCAATATTATATTCATCGTTAGATAATTGCTACTATGAAATTTTCAACAGGAAACCACAATTTAGCTGTATTACTTTTCAACCGCTATTGGTAGAGGCTGTACAACTATAATTCATATATTCCTGCAAACTATATAAATGCTTAGCTATTGCATTGCATAGAGACTCAGCTGGACACTTGCATTAATTATATTTCTGTCTAATTTAGCAACTGGGTACATAGAGCCAGCTACAGTCGATCCATTCGAAAGCGACGCCAGCGTCTGCTCCTTCTGACTGCACTATTAAAATAAATAGTGCAGGTAGACTGAGCCCATGCCGCCGTGACACTTAAAATTTGTATTTTGAAGGGAGATGTTTTTGGTATGTAATGGTTATATTATTATTATCTACTGGGGAGGATGTTCCTATGAACATTGTAATACTATATGCTAGGTTTGGAAGCAAAATAATTAGATATATTGATACTATTCCGTCTAGTACATATATCAAAATTATAACGACTGCTCTAAATGTTTTAATGCTGAAGCGATGGGCTTTCTTCTATTCATTAGGAAGCATCGTATTAACTCGAGTTCTTTCAGCATTTTCTGCCAAGAGAAGTACGACAAAATGTTCAGTACAAAAATTGAGACTGAGATGACAGTATGCAGTAGTACTACTGTACTACGATACACAGCTTATTACGTGAATAGATAATTATGTATACGCATTTACATACAGTTCAGAGTTCAGGTTGCTAACTAAGCTCGTCATTATCCTTGTAGTTTTCCATTCTCTCAATTTCTACCAGTCGACTCTCAAAAACTTTTTTTCCGTACCGTGAAATATTGCAGGGCAGTGTTTGGGAATTGTTTGCTTTTTTTGCATATTCCCGGGCTAGTTTACAAAATGCGGCATTAAGCTTAAATGTTTGAAAATACAAGCAAAAAGTCATAAAATAGCCAGGATAACAATTAGTTTTATTTTGAATGAATGAACCGAAAATCGAGATGACATCTTTCGAAAAAACTTTGTTACCTAACTTCCTAACTTCGTACAAAACTGCTGATTCGAAAAAGGCAAATATTAGAATTGCAAATAAGCCGAGTGCAACGAATAAAGCATCTCTATACCTTTCCTTATTCATCGTTTTCTCTTTATGGTACGACTGCACTTATTAGTGTCTTCACTATCGGATGAAATCCGAAATCAGCATATATAGGCGAATGTAGTAATAATTAATCTGATAATGCGAAATAATGTCTAGGTTTATTATAATAGTAGGTATTATGTACAGTTTGTGGTAAGTTTGAAATAATATAAAAGGCGCATTTGAATTTTTGTACTCATTATTTTTATTAGATCTCTTTTGTAAAATCGAAATTATAGTCAACTAAACCAACAAATAAATAACCGGTTGTAAAATGTTCTGTTTTATTGCCATCCCAATTTGCAAATTAAATATCTACTTTAGGACTGTTTTGACTGATCATTTAACGGGTAGAAATCTACTGTGGGTTTTCTGGAAGATGAAACCTTATTCCAAAAAAAAGTAAATCCGCTTGTCGTAGTTATATAGAAGCATTCAGAGAATAGTCAGAGAGTAGAAAATTCTTGTGCTCAGATTCTGTTTTTCTCGACTCTATTTTCAGAGAGGAAATCCCCTTAATGCACTTTTGAAAACAATAATTTTGTTCGCAGTTTGTTCCCTTTATTTCCGAGTGGATTTGAGTAATGACGGAGAGTACTTATGATATGATAATGTGTTCAGATGGTTAGATAGAGCTTTAGTAAAAGTGATGAGTGCCGTGGAGTGGTGGTGCGAGGATCGAAGAAAGGATCTAAGGGAGTAATGATTTGTATTTATATACGAGTCTCTGGCTGGTGGAATTGGATTGCATTGCCAAACAGTGTCCTCCCCATCCTTCTCTCTGGCATCTTCATCCGCCACTAATAACAATCTGTAGCACAGGCCTCTAAGTGATGCTCTGTTGGTGTAGGATGTAGTGCTGGCTGGACCAGAGCATCCAATGTGCCATATATGCTGCCTGCCGTAAATGCCGCATTATTTTTAATTGCGGCTTGTCATAAATGCCGTAAAAGTCGTAAATATGTGTATGTAGGTAAATTATACATACAAACATAATATATTTACGGCCTTTACGGCATTTACGGCATGCGGTAAGGAAAACTATTTTACGGCGTGCCGACTTTGTGACTGGAGGACTGGAGTTATTCTCCAGCAGCCGCCGAGTCCAGTGCCCTCTCCGTCCTCCACTCATCTCGGAATATTCCATTGCAGATGCTTCCTCTGTTATTCTCCTGCTCCCCGGCTCCATGCTAGAGCATAATGGACTGTGGGTAGAACAATAAGTCGGAGATAGTGACGTGACGGCAGAAGAGCAGAGCTTTTCACTTCCTGCCAACCTCCCGCATCCTCTGACAACCGCACCGAGCCTCGTGAAATGTTACTTCCCCCGAATGAGATTTTAGCTAGCTCACTTTTCTAATGGCATCCCATCAACCCACTCAGCCATTTCTCTTTATTTCGCCAAATAATAAAAAAGCCAAGTGATGTGATGCCCAACTCTCACAACTTTAATAAAAATAAAATCCAAACAAAAGACAAAAAGTACACATACCTTTACATCCGTCTCTATCAAAAAAGTAAATATTCAACGAATTCAGAAAAAACTTTGACAAAACACACTCTGGGGCCCTCGGTTCATGCAGAAGCTCCTCAGTATTATACTTTGACTCTTCTCTTTTTGCACTAACTCCAAACTAAGTTAACTTTTACCCAGAATAATAAATTTTAATAATAACCCAAGAACATTTTTAATTTGGCTATGATTGTCGTTTTTAGTGTATACAAAAAAGTAGAACTTCCAGGAAAATTTCTTAAAATTTGTTTCATTTTTTCGCCTTTTTAATATTGACCTTTTTGGCTAATTTGTTATTTTTTTTAATGTTGTCAAATTTGATTAGAAGAACCTATTCAATTTAACGAAGGCAAGTAATTTTCGTAGTTTGCTTAAATTAAAAGCTCGAAATATCCAAAACTCTGCTCTGCTGGCTCTAGCAAATATCCATTCATTCAGGTAAATCGGCATTTTTGTGTTGAATGAAAATGAAATATGAGAGTAAAAGAGAGTAGAATTTTAAAAAGATTGTAAATGTTCTTGTACTCCTCCGTCGTATCTAAGTCTGCTGAGAGGAATTTTATGTAATCATCTTAACCTATGCATAGTTTTTCTTTTTCTTAATGATTA
>JAAAYG020006367.1:2180-15191 GCA_009936455.2 Tomocerus minor
ATCATGTAGCATTCTATCAAAGAAGGAGAAATAGGTTATTGATGAGTTGCGTGTTGAATATTCAGAAACTCAGCATTTCGTGGTTTTAAATTGAGAGTTTTGGTCCGTCTGGTAAAGGATTTCATTGGAGATGGAGAGGATTAGAATTATGTGTAACATTTGATATGAATAGGATTCCTATAATAAAGTGTTGTTTCGGAGACACATATAATACACAGAGAGAATATGTTGTTACAGTCACCAGCACGATAACTCACTACTAACGATAGGAGAAGAAGAGAAGTAAATGCATTCATTGTGTGTTGATACATGCAATGCGATGAAATGCAATGCCGATGCACCATATTTCTTTACCGGGTGAGACAGTTTAGTTCAGTTCAGTTGTTAAGGATGCCTCTTCGTACATGTGACTACTCTGTACATACAAGTGAGTAATAAAAAGGGAACTGATACAAGACAGCCATGCCTTGTATGTCTGTAAAATATCACACGCATCTGCATACAGATACAACAGTCAGTCTTATAGCTAACGTTTCAATGTACAGATAGGTACTGAAAGCAAGGGATCTAAACAACTTCTTTCTTTGAACTTATAATAATGTCCACAAGTGTTTGGTGTCTGAAAACAAACGTAGTAGGTATATATAAGTAGTGGTTAGAGAAGAGTGTACACCTGAAACATTACGAATTCACAGGGTCAAAGGTATCTGGTGTATTTGTTGTCTGTACATGTAAAGAAAGGAGCTTCTTATTGGAGTTTCTGTGTGATGATAAAACATCCGGAGCTAAAGCACCAAGAGGATATACCAAGTTTTTCCATGCATTATCATTATTATTCCTGCCTCCGAGGTTGAAAAACAAGTTCTAATTATCCAACTCTTTCGACTTCTGCTCTGATTTTCTTTTCTTCTGAATACTATCCACTTCTCTCAGATACTATAAGCTTAATAAGTAAATGTGATTCCATTTGTTACGAAGTGAGGAGAGCTTTTCCTCCCTATCTTCCCAACTCTTCTGTCAGTCAAATGGAGCAGAGGCTGCTGTGAGTTTCTGAGCTGGTTTCCTTTCTTATCTGACGCTGGCTGGACTCCTTCAGGTGCTCCATTCCTTTCCGAGCTCATCCGATCAGAGGATATACAAATACGAATGTAAATCCCTAGCGTATCCCTCCTTATTACGACTAATCTACCAATGTCGATATACTTATCATTCCGTGTACTGACGCTTATTAGCTGACATTAGTATAGCATTTTTGTTGTTACTAGATCTATAGGAGATTTTTATATGTTAGCATTTATAGTAAATATATATTAGAATTTGTCTTCACTTCTCAATTCGATACTTTCAGATATTTTTTGTTCCAAGTGCAGTCTAATGATGCCCACAACCCTCATGTACTAAAGTAGAAGTCAAAGTCAAGCTGACAATAATAAGACAGCCACGCAGAAACACATGCACTACATCCACTCGTTAGTTCCACATTTTCTTATTTCCCTAGGGAGGACCCATCCAGCTTTTCTATCCTCTCTGTCTAGTTATGTTTATTTTTTATGTAGTGATATCTTATGTCGTATGGATTTCCTTTCTCGGAGACATAGCCACAGTTGCTATCACCAGCAAATAATCTTTATGTTTCAGGATGCGAAGGAATATTGGCTTTTCGTACTTCGTTTACTACTTTCCTATCTCTTTGCACGCGTAAGCAACTTTTAATTCATTAGCAGCCCATTTAAGCACGTATGGCTACAATAGTGCACTTTTTAAATAGCTTTGATGTGTCTGCCTTGACTTTTGTAGACACTAACATAATTAGCTTGCATTATTATAATTTATGCATCAACTATGCTATCTCTGGTTAAAGACACATTTCTAAGAGTACACTCTAATGCAATCGAGCTGACTATTTAACTAGTAAGTAGTGAATCTACATGTATGTTTAGCATTGTGCAGCTGCAAATACTTATGCAATATCTTATTGTTCATTAGCTTCCCAAGCAAAATGAAGAGATGGAAAACTTATTTAAAATTCAAAAATAAAGGTTAATGCTTCACATTTACAATTAAAATGCACACGCAATATATCTTTTCATTCACATTGCATGACAGGAGCTACGCGCCTTGTATTTGCAATATGTAAGAGAGAAGAGTAGGATTTTTCAGTAAAATGGAGTTTAGAAGTGTAGTAGTAGGAGCAAGGCACATTAAATGCTCAAACTTGGTCTCGACTTGAGAATTTGAGAAAAATGAATTCACCTGTAATTACTATAATATATGCAATAAAATTATACCACTAGGCATTAGCTCTTATGTGATAACTACTGGCCTTGTGTACGATTACTATAAGCAGGTTTAAGGACACTTTTAGTCGCATACTCAATTAATTCCTTATACGTATAGAAGCAATTAAGTATTCAGGAGCCAATCTGGTTTGAATTATTGCAAAAAATAAGATATACTACAGATAGTACTCACAGAATTAAAGAGTAACCATTATCACCATTATAGATATAACTACGTGTTTTAAAGGCTATAAACTATATAGCCTGTACTCTTGAGTACAACGAGCAGGAATGATAAATGAGCTACGAACAGACTTCTCACCTTTGTGCAAAATTAGTCTGCTCTTGTGCGTAGATAGTAACTTTATACGTAGTAAAGTAGTATCTTTGTAATTTTTATTTGAGTAAATGACCATAAATCTATAAAATCCCAACGATTTCAAGGAAAGTAGTTATTAACTATCTAGGTACCTAATTCCACTACAAACGTTGGGTTTTCACTTCAGGGCAAAATTAACTTTCAGCAGTTGAAATGTGAATCTTTTGACTGGGAGAAAATTATTCATTTTATGGAAGAATGAAGTTTCATGAATATTCACAAATATTATTGTTTTCTTGCTCATTTCACACAACATTATCCAACTGTGGGTGTATCTCTCTAACATAAGCATAAAGAGGCAATAGTAAATCAAATTATCCTTTTAATTTTTACTTTTTACTTTTCCTACGAAAAGTAAACGAACGTGCAGGCAAAAGTCATTCAATTCCACATATGAGTTGCAAGTAAATATTCGTACTCGCAGTTTCCACATTCGACTACTTGTATACACATTGACCATATTTATCAAGCTTACATGGAGGAGGGTTAACACTCTAGATGTTTACTTTCTAATCGACATATTTTTTGGATTACATCACCTTAAAATCCACAATTCTTGTCATATCGAGTAAAATCTAGAAATATTTTTTCAAAATGGATTATATAGAGCAAACTCGTTATCGAAGAGAATGGCGAAGATGTTACAGGTATAGTGATTAACAAATTCACAAATATTCAAATCACTAACAGCACATCTCTTAATTAGGTACTTTGTAATTGAGTGAGTGACCATTAGTAAAATAAAAATTAATTGGAACTTGAATGTTTTTGACCCTTGTAGGTAAATGTTGAGTGACTGAAGGGATAATATGCATTGGGTACCTTTTCATTTCTAATTCGTAATTACTACAATGGAGGTAGCTATCGTTTTGGAGGATCTTAGGTACTCGTAATCATTAGTGATTAAAAGAGCAGCAGAAAAGACCAGGCTCGTTAGTAGAGTAACTTGGCGTTTCTTTCGGGTAAAGCAATGTGCTCATTTGAAAATTACAAAATAAATGGCCCAATGTAATGTTATAATAAGGGCTCGTAAAACAAATATATTTCATCCCGACATTTTTTTTAACTCATTATGGAAAACAGGTTGAAATGATTTGGTAAATGGTTGATTTCGTACTATGAATGAAAATAACCTAAGACTGTGAGTGAGTAAATGTCAGTTTTTGCTGTGTGCAGTGCATGTACGGTTGACTTTAAAATAAAATATGATGATTAGGCTACGTCTCGCATAGTCAGAGGCCGATGCCTACCGCCCGACTAGCATCTACTTAGACAAAATGCAATTAATTTTGTTTATTACATGCATTCAATTGATTTTTCTGGAGCATTTCAACAAAGTGAGTAAGAGGACGGCATTCCTCGACTAAACTAGAAATTTAAATCAATCTTTTATGTTTACAACTGATGTTTCGATAAAGCTACTAACTAAGCTGCTACACCACAAAACAGAATTGCATGCCTGATTGTTTATTAGGTATCAGATAAGCATAGCTGAGAGTAGGCACCTACTTGATTTAGTTCGCATTCGCATTTTCCTTGCCAAAGCTAGAGATTTCGATTAAGACAGAAAGTTAACTGGAGTAAGGAGCTAAGTGTGGATGTTTAGCTAAATATCAATAAGTAGCCATAGATAAGGCAGCATCTTTATCTCGCAGTACCTTACTGTCAAGCCTTGGCTTCATCACTCCTTCTAAGTTACTATGTGCAAAATAACACGAGGAGGGTAGAGAGCGAAAGAAAAAGTTCAAGAGCAAGTTCAAAGGAAGGTATTCATGTATACTCCCTGCTGGTGCTAACTACGAGATAGAACACTCCACCACAGCAGCCTATCCAATTTCACAGGACAAGTTCAGCCGTCGTAATAAGTGTAGCAAAAATACAGATGCAGAAATGCAGTGCAGTACAATTCCCATGCAACAGGTATGCAGATTAAATGTGAAGGATTTTTAATGTGACTCATACACTTCTATCAGTCTAATGGAGCGAAATTAATGTGAAATGCCAAATAGAGCAGCTTTCTTAGGAAGAGAAAAACCATCTCAATGTAAATCAGTTGGATAATAATACCATTACGATGTGGAGGGTTGTATATTGGAGCAGCCCAGCTCAGTCAGGCACTTTTCTTACTACACTACTTGGATTAACGGATGCTAACTTGAATTAATTCAGCGTATTACATTTACCTACGCAGTCATTACATTGTAAAGCTTAAAAATGCTATAACAGTATGCACATATGAATAAAATGTATAAAAATCATATTATTATACGGAAATATATGTTTATAAAGATATATTTAATATGAAATGCGAGATTAGCTATCCTATTCGTCACTTTACATCCCTCACTACTACTACCCTTTGCATACATTAGCACGTTAGATCGCATTATACATTATTATTATTCATCTTACATTATCTCATCCAATCCAATCCAAAGCAATCCTTCAACAAAAGTTGGCTAAAGGGAAACAAATGGATAGTGCATGGCTATCAGTGAGCAGTTCGAGACGAAGACCAAATCAAAATTCAGCAATGCAGCAAAGGCAGACATTTCTTCAAAGAGCAGACGTTGAGTGGTTGTTTTGTTCCTGGCTGCTCGCTTACTCTTATTCCATCTCGTAGATTTGCATTTTGATCCAACTGTTTGTTCCAACTGCATCACGGAGACTATAGTTACCTTTATAGCTACAGTCAGACGTAAGACAGAGACAGATAAAAGAGGAACAACAATGCAAATCCAATGAATCCGTCAAGTGAAGGCAAGCTGTTTGAGATAAAGTGCATATAAAAGGGTTTCTATATTATAAGAGCCTAGAGAATGTCATTAGTATTGTGGCTAATCCAGTTGTTCTTTATATTCGGCTATTAATTGCGAGTTGGAGATGTGCCTCTTCTCCTATCTAAATAGTACACGGTAATTATTGCTGCCATTGATTGCCTGGATTATAGCCACCACTTAAACTTTGATCTGGATTACCGTCCAACTTGTCTTGTTTTTCCTTAATGGATTTCAATTATTCCCCTTCCCTCGATTATTCACCTGCTTCTTTCTTTATGCGTCCCTTAGCTAGTTGGCTTGAGTTTCCTTAGTTAATTTTTATGCAAAGTCAGAAGTCTGCTGCTCGACCTGGACACTACTACAAGCAAAATAGCGCCCAATTTTACTATCGGACTCGTTGCCCATGCACTTTGTGCCTGATTCTCTAGCGATAAGTACCTAACTCTAACGAAGGCAGACGCATACGAATATAAACGAATCCTTCCTGTAACAAACTTCTTTTTTTTTCGTCTCGAAAAAGTACTGCTTTGTGATTTTTTTAGATGGGAGCATCTACTGTTGTTGTAGTACCTACATAGACAAACACACACTCGCCTTGTCCAACGCCCAACTTCTTCAGCAATTGCTAACTAGAGCTCTAGAAGATTTTAGGTACTTTATTTATCTCAAGAATAACGTATATTTTATGCATAACATTAAAAACAACTTAAAAATCAAGTTCAAAGGGAACTGCAATAGTTTATCTGACAAAACCCGTCCCACCGCGTCCCATCCTCCTCTCCAGTTCAAACTTCAAAGTGAACATCAGCCCCAACAGCCACTTCTCTTTTCTTCCTTTAATTTCCTAAACTGACCACTTGCTTTGCATGCAAATATATATTTAGCCCTTTCTACTATCATTATCTATATTATAGATCATTTAGCCCTCCAGCTATCATTGAATCCAACTTCATTCTAGAATGCTACAATAAATGGATCAATATGCACGTCAAGTTCTTGCTTCTGATGCAATGATTTTTTTCCTTTGTCAATTGCTACCAAACACTGGAAATCCGAGTTGAAAATAACTTGATGCTAAGTAAAAGTAGCGCTGGAGGACTTTTTCCATTTTAACTTTCATTGTTATTCAATGCAGGGATATTGTCCATTTCGTTTTATATGGGTGCGTACAAATCAACGTGAATCTATTAGCTGGATTTTAGAAGAACACGATACTATTTTATAGGTAATTAGTAGCTACATGTGTATCATTACAGATTCTGTCGACTGCTTGCACAGATTACACACTGGATTCTATACTGGACTGACTTCATTCGGCAGCGGTCCTGATTTTGATTCTGGTTTAGCGGCATCAAGTGTACAATTGCTATGAGGATCCATTTTCACTCTCGACAGTTGTAAATCCTATTGCATCCTATCGCTACATTGATATATTTATGTTACATACTAGCGTTAGTGTAACAAGTGACAAGGGATTGCTCTAGTTGTAGCTGTGAACATGTTTCTAATAACAATATTATCCGTGAACCTGTATTTTAAATAACCTGCTGTAAAAACCCTAAAATTATAGGGCTTACAGAAATTAGCTTACGGAGTCTGTGATTTTTAAGCATCGGCTGTCCTTGAACTAACCACAACGCTAATGATCCCTTTAACGAAAGTGATAAGATTAACCACTATGCTAACTGTTGAAGAAACTATTATTGTACGTGGACATTTGTAAGAGTATTTCATTGAGTGTGCTATTAGTCTCATTAACTTGTCAGTTTTTGTCGATGACCTCTATTCTACTTCTTTGTTTCAAAATTCATTTTTATTCTCTTTTTTTTCTGAAATATTAAAAAATTAGAAACTAAAAAACCTGTCCTTTTTATTTTACAACACTACCTACGTGTTTTTCCTTAAGAAAACTTTATTTTGCTCTTAGAATGACACACTGGACCCATAATCTACAAAGAGTGTCTCTAGTGGATATGCATCGGAGCACTTAACCCAATGCGGTAAAATGGTAACACTCAGAGCCGGTGCACTGTTTTTGTTAGACGGAGAAAATGCATTTCATTATAGTTTAGTGGTTCATTTCAGTTTAAAAGTCGGATTATTTACGATCAATAAAATTTTACATTTTATTAAGCTGTAATAAGAGCATTAAGAAATCCTCCTACTCCCTGTACATGTATATGACTTCCTAATTTTCCATCGGTAGTTTACCATTAGCGTCTTATCACCCTTATGTATCACAACTCATTGTCATTCATGCACAATGTTAGAAGGTACCCCTTCCTTGGCTCATTTATCTGAAGAACAAGGCACTTAACTCATTTTATCTGTAAGATTCTACATGGATATTCTAGACAATTATTTTTGTTGGAGAGGGCAATGTTGAAACGTATTGTGAGAATCCATTTTTCTTTATTGGCTATCTGTGTCTCAAAGTGCCTCCCATTGTATTTGTATTTAAATTGCTTTTTTCACAGATAGCCTGCCTACTGAAGTTCGATAGTGCAGGGATAGTCTTATCTAATGACGACTGCTTTTGTAAGTAAACGAATTCCGGTGGATTTTTAATTTCCAATAACAATCATATCAGTTCAGGTGTATGTAGTAAGTTCAAGTTGATTTTAGATAAAAATGAGAGCACTAATCGACTGTGATTGGAGGAAAGTTTAGCAAAGGATTTAGCGAAACAAAGCGAAGGGATTGACAAATAAGCTAACTGATATTACACATCGGAGCTGGAATCGGTACGACTGTAGATCTTGGTTAGTTCCACCATAATTTACGCTACACGCATTAATGTAGAAGAAAAGAAAGGTAGCTGCAGTATTATTGTTATGCTTTACATTGAGCACCTGGTGAAACAAAAGAATAAAACTGTTACAGTTTTCAATAGAGATTAGCGCTGCTATTTCCATTTGCAAAGAGTGAGGTAGAGAAGCGAAGAGATGGCCGGGTCACTCGGCAGACTCGGCACAGATCACAAAAGATGATTTTTTAACTCAGTAAAAATCTGTAGCACTAACCATTATAAAGTGAGTAAACTGAAAGCAACCGGTTTTAAAATTTCCATATATGACTATCCGATTTATATTCTTTATGCTATGATGCTCTGATCTTGAGTGAGTTGATGATGAGATGATCTGAATTATATTGCATTTTGTATAATTGTGCTCCATGTCCATGGCATAGGTTAACTGTATCTCAGTCAGAGAGATCTTGAACGTGAAAGATCTCATTCGAGTAGATATACATAGAACTACTCGCCTCTTCTCCCAATAAAAATTCAGTTCAGAGCAACTGAAACAACATGTGTTCAATCAGAAATAAAATCCCAATGCAATTCGCAACATTGCATATTGAATTCAATTCAGGATTTGAATTAGACTACCTACCCACGTAATCTATATCTCCTATACACAAAAACCAAGAGAGAAGATTACGTGAGAGTTGTATAATAGGGGAGAGCTAAATGCTAAGGCAAAACAGCTAACAGGCATTATTATGTGCATAGTTTCAATCTGGTTTTCTTCTCAACTATTAATCTTCCAAGGTTTAGTTTGAATTGGAATTGGTCGCAGTCGCAGTAGCTTTATAAGAATCTTCCTATATAGTCTCTCTAATAGTCCCTGATAGATATAGTCACCTTTTCCTGTTATTGCATGTGTGGTTTGCCTGGTGTTTGCACAAAGTATTCATCTCATACGCATAACACGCTACTAAACACGTAGGTAGGTGAACTTAATGCTGATTTTGATATGATACCTTCATCCCAACTCACAATTCCGAACCTCATCTTCATTCCGTCGCAATCTGAAAGCATTCTCTCTCAGTAGGCAACTTCATAGCTATACGCATCTATGATAATGAAAATCCCTATGAATATTCTTAACCAAGATAAGGGAGTAGGATTTAATTCTGCAGAGCAAATAATACAAAGTGTGAGTGTAAGAAGAGCGAGCGAATGAAGAAAGGAGATGGGCATATTTATTGAACTCTTTTGAACTGGGATGGGACGAGGTGAAATTCAATTGATACGGGAGTGGATTGCCTTAAACATAATGAAATCAATGCGTAATTTTCTTCTCTTCTCTCTCCCTCACTGCAAATCTCCAATGAGCCTACTCCTTGGACATTTTATGAGAGCAAGGGGAGTCAAGGTGTAAACTCAACGCAAGAAGCTAAGTCAAAGATTATAATGAAGGCAATAAGAAAGAACAGCTAATCCAGATTGAAAAGTTGACTGTGTGTTTTGTTGTTATATTACTTTCTGTGTCTATTAAATATGAATGAACTCATTCAAGTTGGATTATTAACATCTTCGCATTTTTATGCACTTATATTATCACTGCGATTGAGATTAGCATGTAAAGGGCTGCTCCCACATCAGCCAATCACATTCGCAAATTCTATGTCGACCAAACCTCTATCTCAATTCTCTACTGATCTACACTACACACTAACGACGATAGTACTTACGATTAGCATCCATCTGCATTCATCTATGTACGAGTATTTAATCTATTTGCATAGGAAAGCTATATTAGTTGTTATTACATGAAATGAAATAGATTAGTTTTTCCAAGGTATCGATCATTGTGCATTCATGTACGAGCATTTAGATGTGTAGTAGAATAAATTGATGTTGGAACATGGAAGATAAGAAAAAGTTGTAGATGCTTCAAACGAGATGATGAATACTCAATGAATGCGCTACTGCTTTCCGTTTGAACTTGCTTTCTGACAATTAGTATTACATGTCTTAAAAATATGGAGAGTAGAATGGCTTTTTTATTCTGATCTGCTCCGTTGCTTTTCTTTTCTTGTAGTTTTACTGTCTGGTTATTATGTGATGTTCAGGTTGAGATCTCAGGATCAAGATCTCTCGACTCAGTCTCTTCTATTCTATTCCCCAGTGCATTGTATGCAATTGCATTAGCTGTGTGATGTTGATGATTAAGTTCTCTTTCTAGAACTATTCTCCTTGTACGGAGGAAATTAATCTTCATATTTAAGCATTCCTTGTTTCTGTTGATAGTTTATAATTGCAGGAGGGATCTAGAGCTAAGTGAGTGTGAGATGGAAGCCACTGCGCTGTAAATGCTGTAAATATATAAAGAGATATTATAATCATGATTTTTATCTGAAAATAGCTCGTAAATTATAATTGAAAGAAAAAATAGCATGTTCCTCACTGTCGTGACGTAAGGGAGCATTTATAGTGTAAGTGAAGTAATCTATATAAGTAAAGACTGTAGTTATGGATGAATTGAAGAGAGAAATGTGTAGCGGATCTTCCCCATTGAGTATTGACAGTCTAAAGGGTTAAAATGAGATAGATGGTAGCTGGTTTGGTTTAGTAACTAGCAGTTAGCGTTGAAAATAGTTGCTGTCTGGGATGGGCACTGGGGGTTCTTATTATTTCACATACCTACTGTTACTGTTCATCGCATCCTTTTATCTCCTCTATTATTTACAAAGATGTAAATGTAAGCTATGGCTAACTCACCTAGATCCTACAGTTAAACTCACTTGATTTCTCTGAGCATTGTGGATGTAGTGCAGTGGCCGGGATATGGGATCACAGTAGATGAAATATCAGGAAGAAATTCTTCGACAGATGATTTTGAACCTGAAAGTAATAATTGTAATAATACAAAAAGGTAGTTATAAGGTGCAGATAATAATTCTAGTGCCATAACGTTGCATTACGGACTTTTCTGTTAACCATAATTTCATTCAGGTAGCTAGCAGTCAAGTAAATCTATAGCAGATCACTTTTCAATGCTCCATTGCTTTTTTCACATTTACTTTTAAGCTCTAATATACTAGAACTAGCTACGTTATATTGATTCAGCTATTGAGTTGCATTGCAGTAGCAACCATTTTCAACGCTCCATGAGTGAGCAAAGTAGTGAAGCGTGATTTTGATACGAACTTTGCTACTGTACGTTTTAAACAGTTCTGTGTTAACTCTAACTACAACTATAAATATTCAGATCGTATAGTCGACAGACAAGAGAAGAGATACATAATTCCATAAGCCCGTCCCCTTCTCATCCATATTTCATTCGAGTATGACTTTGTCTTTTTTCTAACACAAACTTCTCTATTCAACATTATAAATAATTCCTCTACATCCATTACTCTCTAATGTAACTGTTGGTTGTGCCTAAACCAAGCAACAGACCCCAATACCTATCTATTACCTAGTCAAATTCTGGTGATAAATCCACTAGATATATTAAATTCTATACGAGCTCAAGCTAAATAAGCAACAGTTGAATCCATTCGAAGTTGAAGCTTTTGAGCCGAGCTTTTGGTCAGAAACAATTAATAATCACGTCAAGAATACACAGTTTGAATGCTTAACTAACCGTTAATTGAGCAGGGCAGAAGGTCAACTTTAGGAAGCCAATGTGTAAATAAGTAAGCAGAGAAATACGTGAATATTGCTCCTGAATAAAAATTCGACTAGTTTTTTTTACCAACTATAGATAGTCACTCACTCACTTGCATGCAGTATTGGGCACATGGGATGAAACTCCAATAGATTAGATTTACTAAAAGAAAATTCTAATATTCTACAATCTATTAACTGAAAATTCCAATTACCATTTTTAGTAGGACAGAAATTAACATTTGATAATTCAGAAAACAGAGACCTCCTGATATGTAAAATTTAATATGAATATTAATGACGAAGGCACTAACTATAACGCCTACTTTCGACATCATGATTAACATTCCAAAAATTGTGAAGATCAAATGATATGGCTAATATGACATAATATTCTATTCCAAAAGTTATGCTCTTCAACATTATATTCCAATGCGCAATCTATTTTACCATTTAGTTGGGATGCAATAGAAAAAATGTATTAATAATATGTAAACCAAGTGAGTCTTAGATTCTTATTTTTTACAAGGGAATGCTAGAACTGTGTTATGCATCTCTGGAGCTCCATTCAAATAAGCCGTGTTTACTGGGTGGGCAAGGATGCAACAAGTGTTTTTTGCTGAAATAAATTAGCACCTGTTGCTCAGAATCCTTCTCCCTTGTCAAATCTGTGCAGGTTTAAAAATCTATAAAAAAAATACAGAGTCACAGACAAAAACTATTGCACGAATCAATGTTATAAAACCACCTAGTACTCTGCTGTATCCAGGTAGGTATCTATATGTAGCGATATATATTTCTTTACACACAGCTAGGCTATACATACATGCTTAAACATAAGAAAGTAACCCGATGTTGCAAAGATAATTCAGTTATCAGTTACACGAATCTTCACGAAATGTTAAAAGTGTTTTTCAACGACACGCGACACAAGATTATCTGCATTCACTCACCTCACAGATTTACACTTGAAGTGGAAAGGAAAACATGTCACGTCATTTTCTTCTTTTCATCACGTCTCACTATAAAATGCATATACTTTGGAATCCACTCATAGAGAACTAGGTACTCATGAAAGGTGTGCACAATCCTTTGCACATTTGATATCAAAGTATATAATATTCTATTAAAATGAGTTGAAGTTTGAATGGTTGACAATGCAGAGATGCCTGGGCT
>JAAAYG020006389.1:0-27010 GCA_009936455.2 Tomocerus minor
TTATCTCGGTACCCTGTGGACCGATTGCGCCCATTTTGAATAGGGTTCGTCATGGGCCCATATGCAATGTTTATGCAATGTTTGGTCAACCTACGTCCAAGCGTTCGAGAGTTATCGTGCTAACAGACGGACGGACGGACGTACGGACGGACAGAATGTGTGATTCCATAAGCTCTCCTAGGGCGAGCTAAAAAGGGGGTTCATCCCCAAGAATCACATGGAATCCTCAAAAATGTGGAAGAACTGGTTGTAAAGGTAAGTTGAGGCAAGTAATGACCTTTTGCCTCTATGAAGTGCAGATATGGAAATTTTAATTGCTGTTTCAAAATTTCTCAGAAAGTCTGAAACTTTCTCCGAAGTTAATCGTATTTTTTTCTGAACATTATTATTTCTGTTTGATTACCTACTGCATTCTTTAACCAGAGCAAAATGATGTTCCTGTGAATTTATCATTTTATAAACTGACAATGATGAAACTTCAAAAATTGTTTATGTAAGCGACAAAACTAAATGTATGACTACACTTAGCCAATTTAAGGATAAGTTGAAAGAAGCCATTTCTTGCGTTACAGTAAGTAATATTGGGGGATAACACACTTTTAAAATCAATATGAATATTATGGGTTATTGCAGAAGCGTAGCTTCCTAGAGAAAAAAGTTAATACACATAGGAATGTCTGCACTTTGTCTTGGTGTCATACTTTCAATGTTTGGCATAAGTACGGAATCTGCCGAGGAAAGTACAAAATATAGAAGTTTGGCATGAGAGATGCTATGAAGTATTGCCAAGACTAACTTTATCATCGTGTTCAGAATCCCGTATTAGTATCACGAAACATATCGTCAATGTATTCGTTGCTTCTACGAAAAATTCCTACATTTTATTGCTACAGTCAAAATTGTTTGTATTCTGAGAAAGTTCAATAAGTAAAGCATCAAGAGAAAACAAATAAGAAAAAAAGTAAAATGTATTTTACGATCTTTCACAGTAACATAACTTTTTCGGCTCTATAGTTAAAGATAATAGCGCGAGACGAAATAGATTTGCTCTTGCGGGAAATAATAGAAAATAATACTGACAACTTAATCAAGTTGAAGCTTTGATTAATATTTTACAGAATCAGCTACAGCAGTGACCATTCCAATGAGCTAAGGAACTTTCACCTGACTGATCGCATCATTTTTCTATGTTTATGACAGGTTAAGTCCAAAGAACTTAAAGAAAAGGCAAGTTCAATGCTCGATCAAAGCCATATCCAAAAAATGCATGCCCCAAACTTCCAATATTGGGCTAAATTGCAGTTAGTTCAAGCAAGATATTAATATAGTCCTGCCTATGTGTGACTACTGTGAAGTAAGGTGGGAATGCAGTGTCCAGCTATTATTATACATACATTTATATCTATTGAAATGAAAGTTCATTGTTTCACGCGCCTAAGTAGAGCAAAAAGAAATTCACAATGGACAGATAGCCTTGAAGATCATTATTTTAACCTTTATAAAGTTAATTCCATGCGAGGACACAAGAGGAAAGTATATTTAATATCTACCTACTCAATATCGTAATTGTTGAAATAAATTATTATCGCTTCCTACTTTTTTATTTGGCTACAAGGACTCAAGAATATTTGAAAACTTTTGACATGGCTCAGGCCCTAAATGGGACCCTGAGCCTCAGGGTTCATTTTAGGGATTGTTTTCTAAATAAAGTCTCTTATACTAACCACATTCTTAATCCACAGAATTTGTCGATATCAATTCAACATGACTCATCCAAAGAACTACTATACAAACGATAAATATGTATTTTAGGTACGTAGGTACTGTTATAATAATAATAATAATATATGTTCGTCTGTGTATATAGGTCACCACGAATGGCAAATACATGTAATTATCAATTATCATCAACTGATATATTAAAAGATAAAAAAGACACTTGATATGAATAAACTGAACCGAGAACCGAACGTTTGTATGGGAAAGACATTTGCTTACTAATTTCATGGTTTAATACGGGAATTCCTACTATTATATGTATGATGTAGTAATCGCTGTGGTCACTGTTTGTACATCAATCCATATTGTTACCACATTCCTGAACTTTTGACTTTCGACCTTACTTTCCACAAACAGGCACAAATTGGAAATTCACCAAGTATCAATAGCATACGTGCTACATTACGTTGTGACTTACGACTAATTTTGATAGTATATTGCGACTCCTATGCTATACGTCACCATAATATTATATCTCTCTACTAAAGAAGTAAATATATGAACCAATTAAAGCTCCAATTTAACTACTACGCTTTCATGCCCATTCATATATAAACTAGACTAGACTCATTTTGTACCAAATAAAGTTAAGAAGTACAAAATGGTCAGGGTTAGTCAATCCGCATGCAGATATCAAGTAGTGATATGTATATAATGCATGATAGCATAATATTATGTTTAAGAATGATTCAGTTCAGTCATGTATTATATATACAACCTATGATGACCCAGCTAATATCAATCAGTCCCAAGTAAAGACTGTCTCATGTCTGCTTTAAAGACGTAAATGCAGGAGACATTTTAAAAATGAATGATAAACAGGGCAGTCCGACAACAGTCTCAATGGAACCATGCTTCATCTAACTAATTGTACACAGTGCCATAGTATAGAATATAACTATAAGATATCTTCCTAATATGGTACAGATATATAGATTCCCATTTCCATATAATTGAATTATGTC
Organism: Tomocerus minor; assembly: GCA_009936455.2. Taxonomy (NCBI): domain Eukaryota; kingdom Metazoa; phylum Arthropoda; class Collembola; order Entomobryomorpha; family Tomoceridae; genus Tomocerus; species Tomocerus minor. The sequence continues at coordinate 2,745 of JAAAYG020006389.1, forward strand.
CTCACATTTAATCTGCCTATACTGTACTAGTATTAAGACATTCCTTTAAATATCTTTTGGCATTTACTATCAATTCGTCAACCCCTCTATATCTCTTTAATCTTAATCAGTATTTCTCAAGGGTAGGATGGTGATAAGTTGTTCTTTGCCTAATCTCCCAAGAAAATCATAGGTAATCCCATGATAAATTATTCCTTGAGTCCATTCAACTTCAATTAAGAAAAGTTCTGGTTCGCACATTTCAAATAAAATAATTCTGAAGAGAAGAGAAAACAGATCAAGGGATTTAGTCATGGACACTTCAGAACATAAAGTAAGATTTAATAGCAGCAATGAGTCTGTCGAGCAAAAGAGAAACCGCGTCTTACCTTCAGCAGAAGACATGTACATCAGTTTAACAGTAATGCATCATCAATTAATTAGTGTTGCTTCACTTTCATTTTACAACTTTTCATTACCGTGTTGTATTTATTATTAATTTATTAGCCTTGATGTAGCTAATTAGATGTCTAAACCTAAATATTTGAAGTTACCTACCCAGAAAAATTGCTAGAAAACAAAGAAATTCGTTATGGCATAAAGTTCATAGTGATCTTTTGAATCATTAAACCTATTTTGTTGTACAGAGCGAACAATTGGATATGATAGGACGATCTCGACTTATACAAGATGATACAGAATATTCATCTTCCACGATTTATCACGTAATCATCACTCGTTGAATATCTAGCTAACAAATTGACATTTATTATGAAATATTTTTAAACAATAACTATATAAACTGTTATTTGCTTAAATTTTTAAGCATGATGAATTGGACATTTCATTTGATCTTAACGAAGAATTTGAATCCAAGTCCACTCATCTCTCAACCCTAGACCAACTTTACTCAGAAAGTTATGACGGCCACAAGCGGAAGAAGAAAATTATACACCCTGAACCAGAGCTAAGGAATCCTCACCACATTCCAATTCATTTGCAAGAAATTGATGAACACAATATCGGTTACACGTCTTACATTATTCCCCAGCATAAAAGGTAAGTAATTAACTACGTGTATTCAAAAATTAATTAAAGCTATAACCTGGACTAAACCGTCAGCTTAAACTCTATACATATGTGAGAACTTTATGTAAATTAATGGCTGAAAAAATTAAATCTTTTATGTACATAGTCTTTGTAAGAACAACTGGACGAGACTCGGAGCCTTTTCCACTTACTCTGTAACACGAAACAGTGTCGATATTGTCACAATGCGACAATTTTTTGGGGTTCAAAGGCGTGAATCGTTATTTGAGTACGTGTTTAGCAAATTTAGAGAACAGATCTCAGTAAAATAAATTGATAATCTTTTGATTATAGTTTTCGTTTTCAGGCCATCAAAGTTTATGTGCTACAATCAAATAGGTAAACGCTTAGTATTAAACCACTGCTATATTTTTAAGTGATATCAGCATAAAAAGACAGTTTGTAAAGTTATGCCATATTATGTACCTTTGGAGTGTAATCTAGAAAAATTTATTTCATGCTATGCAGATTTAGTGTGTAATACCGGGTAATACACAATATCCTGTCCACAAAACAGCAGATATTACTAAAAGAGTTTAAAAAATATTTATCTTACACATAATTCGAAGAAGTAAAAGTTTATAATATTATGATCGAAATTAATAAATGCATCTAATATTTCTAGAATTTTGCAAATATAGTGCTGTAGACATTAATAGTTAGAAAATAATAATTTATATAAATGTTATCAACCCAAGTATACACTAACATAGTAAAAAATAAATTGATTTTTTGAAAATTATATAGTTTCCATTATTGTAACTCAAAGGCTAAGGCAAAAAAGTTAATGTTTAAGCAATCATTCTGAGACAAAACAGCCCAAGTATTTTTTTTGCTTAGTAAATATACCTACAACACTATTCTTTTATATATGAAACTAAAATGAAGAAATGATAATAGAAAGACAGGACAAGACAACAAAGAAATACTTATATTCATTATATAGTGAAATTATTTTACTTTTCAATATTACGATTACAATGTTAATGCTTATAATTTTTTTCGGTTATTTCAGTTAAATAACAGCTATTTTATGATTCCCTCAATAATCATATCATGTTATTATTAGGTATATAGTAACGCAGATAGGTAGTTAAAATATCTCTATATATCATTGTACATGTAAATTATAAAGTAATCCCCATTTAAATCTAAATAAGATAGGAATGTAAAACGAAAATAATAAATATATAGAATCGAGTGATAGCAAAGTCCATTCAATAGTGCCGATTAAAAAGAACCAGGAAAGGTACCTTTCTCTTATGTTGTAGCAAATAGGTACAAAAGTCCCTTGGCAAACTGCACAATTTCTGTTCCTCCTAGTTTGGATTGGCCATAAACTCGATCAACAAAAGTTATAGGCACTTCACCAATTGTGTAGTTGAACTGTCGCGCCCTAACGATCATTTCCATTTGAAACACGTATCCTTTCGATACGCAATTGGCCACAAGTTGTTCCAAAGCCTCTTTTCGATATAGCCTAAATTATTCAACACATTCATATAAATTTCGGCAATTATCTTAATTATCTTGACATAATAATAATATTACTAGAATTCAAATATACCTAAAACTTCCAGTCAAATCAGATACTCCTGGCTGAAGTAATAGCTGCGTTAAGAAATTAGCTCCACGAGAAATCAGTTTACGCATAAAATCCCATCCATAAACTCCACCATTCCCCTTATAACGGGTTCCAGTAACAATGTCTAAGTTTTCTTTCTGTTGTAGGGCAATAAATTCTGGAATGAACTTCGGCTACAGGAAGAAAAAAAATAGTAATGCTTAGTTTATTTAGTTAAAAATAATTACATTGGTATGTCGTTATAGTTCTTCGACACATTCGAGACTCGAGGCAGAAATTGTGAAGAACATAAAGAAATTGGTAAAAGTCTTTAAGGAAGTATAGAAATAATACTAAAAATATTCCTTACATGATGTGACAAGTCAGCGTCCATAATTATGACAAAATTGCCTGTAGCGTGTTTCATTCCATGTACATACGCCGTTCCCAATCCCAATTTTGAAGGCCTGGGTCTTAAAACCTTAAATCCAGTACATAAACGATAAAATAAAGTGAAACTGAATGAAACACATGAAACGATTCGAACAAAATAATTCATATCACATTGAAACAATCTCAGAAAAAATTACAATTTTAGTTGATCCATATATTCTTTCAAGCTCCTTTGCAATTTCAAGGGTACCATCAGGGCTTCCATCATCAATGACTATTATTTCGTAATCAAGATTGCTGAAAACAAAACATTTTTTGAAATAAGGTCTATCAATCTATCAATCTTAAAGATATTATTTAGACTTATTTATTATTTTCGATTATAAATTATTGATTATTTGAGAACGCCAGAAAACACACAAATCGCCTTTACCTTTTGTCCATATATTTAGTGATGAGGTAAACAATTATCGGAAGATTTTCTCGTTCATTGTATGTCGGAAGAAGAATCGAATATTTGGTGGTAGCAGATTTTGACATTGTTTTCAGTGTTAATGGCGATTGTTCAAATCTTCTTTTCTCTGACTTCAAATTGCCTACAAAACTGAATATATCTAAAACCAAAATGAAAAAAATTGATTCGAATTCGGCCTTAATTATTTTCATAAACTATAAAAAGTGGTGTACAAAAATACTAAGAACGTGTAGAGCAAAGATGGACAGCTGACTGACAGCAACTAATGTTTACATGTTAGCGCCTTCCTACAGGAATGCTCCACGTCTCATGTGAACATGTGGAACCAGGACCCGCGGCCAACAACACACACAAGTATTTTTTAGTATTGTTCACCTGTTCATGTCTTAATTAATGATGTCAATTTATTAGCCAGTTTATTGTTTATTAGGCACAAAGCTGAATTTTAACTGACAAATAGCAGACGTCACTCATGCACTGAAACCATAGTCTGAATAAATCTTGTCGACAGTCCCGTCAGTCGCAACTTTCATACGGAAAAAGATAAACAAGGAGTTCTCCGCTTATTTATTATTTGACAGGGTCGAGAAAAAGTGGACAACCGTCAGAAAAGATGACATCAAAATCTCCAACCCCTATTAAGGCTGTAATATTGATAGGGGGTCCACAGAAAGGTATAGTAAGCTTAACATTCTTAAATATTACAGATTACAATACAATATTGAAAAGAAATCTTCGTTATCAGGGGTCCTCATTCATATGGCATGGTTCATGGGGTCTACGATACAAAATTTAATTATCAAAGAATGTCCAGAATTCAACATTAAATCATATGCGCGTTGAAAAAATTTTTGTGGAAGAGGCTCAATGAAAGTTTCATGTGGAGTTAGCTTAGAAAAAGTGTGTTGGGCCTAGATAGTTGTCTTTAATTGCTCATATTTTATTTGAGAAAATTTGTGCAATGCTGATAGGCAATTGTATGTTTGTATGTTAAAAATTCCAGATATTTAAATGGTAACAGACAACTTTTTCTTCCTAAATTAACACTTTTCACGTATTATGATTCATATTCATATATATTATACTTTCACTTTTACCTGAGATTTCTTTCTTTCACTTGCACTTTCACCTGACATTTTACATCATATCGTACGGCATATTTGGCGGCGAAAGTGAAAATCTAATGTGGTGGGTGGGGAACAATCTTTATAGCTTACTAAATAAGAAAACACAAGATCGGTGTGTACATATATAATATTTTTAAATCTACTTTCCTTTCAAGGAACCCGGTTTCGCCCATTATCTTTGGACGTTCCGAAGCCTTTGTTTCCAGTAGCTGGTATTCCTCTGGTGCAGCACCTTATTGAGTCTTGTGTTCAAGTACCAACGCTTAGAGAAGTACTCATTTTGGGGTATTTTCCTACTGAAGATATTGCTCCATTTCTGGCAGAGATTTCCCCTCTTTACAATAATGTCAAAATTCGATATCTTCAAGAGTATACACGCCTTGGAACAGCAGGTGGAATCTATCATTTCCGGGACCAAATAAAAGCTGGAAATCCGTCATGTTTCATCCTTATAAATGGAGATGTTTGTGGAGATTTTCCATTGCATGAAATGCTGGAATTTCATTCAAAACTGGAAAAGGATAAGAAGAATCCTCTGATTTCAGTGTTGGCCACAGAGGCGACAAGACAACAATCTTCGAATTATGGATGTATCGTAGAAGACAAAAACTCGCACAGGATAACTCATTATGTTGAAAAGCCGGAAACTTTCGTTTCGACTTTAATTAATTGTGGTGTATATGTCTGCTCTTTAGACATTTTTGCTTTAATTGCGAAGATATTCACTGAGCGCCAGTCAAGCTATTATGCGTAAGGGTTATTCACTTAACTACTACTATTAACTATTCACATGCACATTACAGGGTGACACACCTAAAAGACTTCATTTGACTTTCACTGTGTAAACTACATGTAATAAAAGCCCTACGTACCAACTTACCATTCAGGAAATGATTGTACTACTTACATCAAGCGAATGGAGAAAATTTTATTTGAATTTTATACAACCAAGAGAAATGTAATTTACATAAAACGGTGAAAGTCGTATGTGTGACCGCTTTCGCTTTCGACCTTAATTCACACGCAAATAAATTCAAATGAAGCGTCTTAACAGATAGTTTGCATGTGTATTTCTGTATATGTATAGTAAATCTCTATAAAATTATATGATTATATTTTTCATTGCAGGGGTGAAATCGAAGACAATGGAGATAGCTGGGAATCGATTGCTCTTGAACAAGATATCGTTATGCCATTGACAAGAAATGATGGAAATATTTTTGTATATCCGTCTAACAAAATGTGGTCGCAAGTCAAAACTGCTGGGTCTGCTATCTATGCTAATCGACAATATCTTGACCTGTACCGCAAGCGGCAGCCCGGTCGTTTGGCAGGCTATTTAGGCAAGGGGGATGAAAATCTTCAGATCATCGGAGATGTCTTCATTCATCCTACAGCACAAATTCACCCTACTTGCGTGGTATGATTTTTTATGTACTGCAACTTATAATATTTTCATTGCTGCTATTATAGATATTTCAATATATTTCAGAACAAATTGATTATTGCTCAAATTGCAGTTTAGAATAAATATGAATATTATTTCATTATTTTTCTATTTAGATCGGCCCAAATGTAAGTATCGGAAAAAACGTTGTGATTGGTCCCGGCGTTCGAATAAGGGAGTCAATTATTTTAGGAGATTCTGTGATTCAAGACCATAGCATACTGATGTATACAATCGTTGGCTGGAATAGTTTTATCGGACGCTGGACGCGAGTGGAGGGTACCCCCTGTGACCCGAATCCAAACAAACCTTTTGCAAAAATGGATAATGTGCCTTTATTTAACGAAGAAGGGAGATTAAATCCTTCCATTACAATTCTAGGTATTTACAGTTTCATCTCTCATGATTTTTTTCCTCATTATTATTATGTATACTTGAATAAAATAATATATAATGTAAATCACGTTTTTTCAGGGTGTCATGTCCGAGTGCCTTCCGAAGTTGTGGTTCTGAATTCTATTGTTTTGCCGTATAAAGAATTAAGTCGAAGCTTCGCCAATGAAATAATTCTGTAATCTGTAATCCGGCAGGAAAGAATTATAATGTGCCTAATGCGTTTGTGTTATTGTGACCGAAATTGCTGTTTTTAGGTATTTTTGTGTTGGTAAACAGTATTTCTTCACTAGAAAAACTATAATAATATCATCTTCAATAAAGTTTACTTAGTCCTAGCTCGTAACATGATGTAATGGCCAGTGCTGTGTTTTTAAACACCTTTTTTTTGACAAATTTCGTTGGGATAACTGTATTTTTGTTTCGATTGTTCAATAAATACTGTAAATAAAGAAACGTTCAATATATATTCAATCATTATATGTTTTGTGTCCTACTTTTAGACGTATGATTGCGGCTCCCACTTTCTGTGTCCCATCACACCGCATATAAAATATTAGAGGCTTATAAACCTCGACTTTCGAAACCACAATAATAAATAATAATCAGTGTATATTGCGTGCGTACACCAAACATTAGATTGTATTTTCAACAGCTAAACCTTTTGATTTGTTGGGAAAGGGAATCGGATAGCGGTTGACTTGACCAGTACAATTTACAAGTAAAATAGCTAAGAGAAAGAATTTGAGGATAGCAATCAACTGCAGAGTTACACTCTATGCACTGAAGTGAGGAGAATTTTATTCCTGTGTGTTGTCCGATTGTAGAAAATTGATGCAAATTGATCATTTCATACACCATGAACCACATTTATCAAAGCATTAAATTGATATTTTGGGTTCATACTTTTGTTTTTGGAAAAAGTGTTGGTTCTCAGTCAGAAGTGGTTGATTTAGAAAGATTAATTCCTATCACAGTTAGCAAAAGTTGTGACGTTGCAATATTTACATCAAACCATGGGTTTCCTCCTGAATTCAGATGTTCGGATCGGGTAATGGTGTCATCCTACAGGAATGAATTTTACTTAACCAAGTTGTGCACTGTGTTAATTCTTTTTAATTTTGTTAAAGCCACTGATGTGGAAACAATATTTGTGCGAACTAATTTTGCACATATTCAGCTAATTCTCATATTCCCCAAGTCTAGTTATTTTGGTGTTAAAGATCTTAAGTTAGCAAAGGACACTTTCCGTAAAAACATCTTGGTTTTTCGAAACGACGGTACTCCCATGTTGAGAAACATATCAACGAATATCTTCTGCAGACATTCTGATCCATCATGTTCACTAAAGGGAGCTTCACTTAGAGTCGGTTACAGTACGGTACGTTTTATTGACATGAGTTATATAATTCTGAACTACACCTACACATAAATATTATTTGGGATAATTGCCCTACTATCTATCTCAGGTGTATCCATATTTGCAATTAAAAGGATGGCCAAAGGCAGTACCTGGTGCTCCAATTAAACATATTGCTCCTATCGTGTTGAATCGTTTCATGGATATCAATCTTCAAAAACTGGGAGGAGTCGAGGGTGAAATCCTCAAACATTTAGTAAAGGACTATGGAATCATATTTCACTTGATTGCCCCAGCAGAAATGACTTCTGGAACAAAGTTGTCCAATGGCTCATGGACTGGAAAATATAAATTGCTGGCTCAAGGACAAGTTGATATGTTGGCAGGTTCCGTGAGTGGTACATTTCAAAAGCATCAAATTGGGGAATACTCGTCTCCAATTTTCTACACCATGTTTAGTTTATGTTCTCGCAAACCTGAACCTCATCCCGATTGGAAGGCTCCAATCAAACCATTTCCATTTCTAGCATGGTTCCTTTTGTTCGTCTCTATTTTAATTGTAGGCCCTGCCATTTGGAAAATCACAAAGCTCCACAGACGATTCACAAATGCTAATCAACCTGAACAAACTGTTATTCATATTACTACACAGGTGAGAATGATTAAAATTATTTGTAGGCTCTGAAAACGTTTAGAAACTATTAATGCATTTTACAGGCGGCTGCAACTCTGTTGGTAGAGCCATGGTTAAAACCCCCGGGAGGGCCATCAGCTTTCATTATAACAGCTTGGTTAATTGCATGTCTCATCCTTCAGTGTCTTTATGCCTCCAATTTGATAGCTCATTTAAGGTAAATACATTAAACATCGTACTCACGTACATTTTTTATGTTAGTTTTCAGTTTTTACACAATTTTAATGATAAAAAACTTAAAGATACCATCAAAAATTAAAATCGATTCCCGAATCTCTCCTAAATGAATACTTATCAGATCATTACCAATACTTTCTACTCCAGTAACTACCAAAACTTAAAGATTTGTGATATGTACTATATTCAGCATACCCAGTAGTCGGCCTGAGTTGAAAACGCTAGAAGATGCAGTGACACAGAAGAAAACGGTACTGATTTTTAAAGGAGGAACACTGGATCTGTTCATGAAGATAAGCAAAAATTCTACAGTTCTGCACATTATGAAGTATCAAGCTAAATACATTAATCAAACCTTTTATTTTGGACCCAGTGCTATTGATGATCCAAATATCGTGTCGACAAATGAAGTAGCAATTTTGAGGTCTGTATAATATCATATAATGGCAGAATGTTATATATAGCAACGAATCTTTACTTGCATATTAATTAGTAACCTATAATGTTGTAATAACCTTTTTCATTCTTAGATATAATATTATCGTGGAAGGAAGAAATCCTGCGGACTATTATTTTTCTCCAAAACCTCTTTTAAAGAACTTCGTTGGTTGGCTTTTCAGTAAGGATCATTTTTTGATCCCGGCTATTAACGCTGCCATACTAAGAGCCACAGAAAATGGGCTATTGCAAAAATGGTACCAGAATCAGTTTATCGTAAGTATTGATATTATTTTTATACAAAGGAGAGAATGGTATCACAAAAAGCGAAATACTAGTATGTAGTGCACAGAAATCCTTATAGAGCACTTTATCAGTCTTTCTGTCTTTCATCACTAGTATAGTTTCACCACAATTTTTGTCAAACTAGATATTTGCTTTCGCGGTGAAAGTCAGTTAGAAGAGAATAAAAATTCTCACAAAATCACGCGATCATTTTCCATGCAATGCACGTCTGTTTTGGAAGTTTTTCATACTATCATTTAAGCACAAAAATATTGTGAAATAAAACAGGCAAACACACCAAAACGTCCATCCAGCAATTCTACTAATGTATCACCGCAGCCTAAAGGAATAGGATTGTCTATGGATCACCTTGAAGGTATTTTCCTTTTCTGGACAATCGGTACTTCAATTTCAATTTTAATATTTCTTGCTGAAATTACCTATAACCACTTCTGTTCTAAGAAAATCACCTATAAAAACTAAAAAGTGATCATTAGTTGTATTGTAATCTTTTAGATTGTAGTAAGTAGTGCAAATTAGATTTGCTTACATATCCGAATATTACGTTGCTGATTCCTGTAAAGTATACATACGCTAACAATTTCACTAAGATTTAAGAAGAATTAATTGTTGGCAATACATCACTTTTAATTTTCAGAAGGAACCTATTACAATTTTTAGTTTCGCTACATCTTAGCAATGACAAAGTACATGACATTTTACATTGCAGCATGAAAAATAAAGTAGTGATAATGAAATAAATAAAAGTGATGGAAAATGGAAATCGAGAATGATTGAGTCAATGTCAATAGAAATTGAAGCTAGATGATCAATTCATGTTGAAAATTTTCACTTATTCTGGTCATCGCGTATTGTATATCAGGGAGAGTATTAAGTTTGCGGGGACCGGCAAGCGTAAAATTTAACCCTGGGAGTTTCTGGCAAAATGCTTCGATTCCATCAACATCTATTTCACACTGAACAAAGGAAAGGAGTCTGAGTTTGGGTAACCGGAGAAATACTTTGAACAAATCGACATCGACAGTTTCCACATTCATGTTGATGAGTATATTGCATTCGACCAAGTTAATCAATCGTGAAGCCAATGTTTTGAGGTCGGTTGAAGTCAAAGGTCCATTCAAGAGAAGTCGCTCGATAGAAATAGGTAATGTTTCCAGACCCGCTTTTCTGGTGAACTGGAGCATTCTGAAACATGTTAGTGAATGGCATTTGGAAAATATTTGATAGGGAAAAGGTTCGCTGTCTTCATTGAAAGATATAATTTTGACATCGACTTCTCGTAAAGTGTCACTGCTAGCAATGACGGCTGTTAAAAATGGCATTGTCATGTTTTCAAAAAATTGTATTCTGATTCTTGTTAGTTTTGTTTGTGCTTGAAGAAGCATGAACTCCATACACTGAGCGCTTCGTCCAAAATTGTATTCTAAATTTTCAAATTGCAATTTGTGGCATTCTTCTGTGAATTGGACGAGACTTCCGAAACAAAGAAAATCATTTCTTACGTTAACAATTAACTGATTGAGAGTCTTATGATTTTTTAATAAGAGTTTGATGAAAACAGAATTCCCGACAGCAGCTTGGCTCGAATCTGTAAACGAGCCGTGGAAATAATAACTGGGTATTAGACTGTAAGTGTCTCTTACTACCAAACCATCAACTTCGCCTGTATCTTCAGTATCTTCCTCTGTATTTAGTGCATTTCTTTGTAAAACTCTGTCGAAAATGCTTTGTCTTGAGTAGGAATAGGCAGAATCTGTGTTAGATTGGGATTGGTTCCCATCTTCAGTAGTTGCAGTCCCAGCAGAAGCTACAGTCGGGATTGTATTTGAATTAGAGGCTAACGCTATCGTTCGTAACGGCCCACTTTCCCCCATGTCGGGGGGAAATTGGGAGGCTCTGCTAACCGTGTCAACATTCTGGACGAGCACCTCACTATTTTCTGGGGCTCGTGCTGTACCGACACTTGGCCCCAAAGAAGCTCCTGACCGAGGATCATTCATTAGATTTCTGTGCCCTGTAATTGGATGAAGAATGTTTCCAGAGTGGGCAGCAGAGGATACGGCAGTCATTTCTCTACTCAGATTACCAATCGTGGATATCGAACTACTTTCGGAAAATCTTTGACTTGATTCTCGATTGAAACGGATTTCTGCCCAAATCTCCGCTGGACTGCAAGTTTTGATCATCATTACTTTCAAACCACCAAATTCCAATCGTTTTGTAAGCCAGTCGATTAGAATCATTTCAGCTAGCGTAAACATTTGATGCTCTCCTCGAACTTTGATTTGAAGAGCAAACACTTTCGGCAGTTCAACTATTTCTGTGCTTTCAATTGTCAAAATCTCTTTCAGAGAGGAAAATGAAAGCATTTCGATATTCCTGCAGCTTTTCAGAAGAACTGTTAGATTTGACGTCACAATTTTCCCTGCTGCTTCCAGTTGTCTTAAATTATTTGAAAAAGATATGTTTTCATGGATTTCGGCCGTTAGATCTCTTACAGTGGCTTTATATGCATTCCCTCGTTTCAGCATATTCGAAATATTCTCATTTGTTATTTCTATTTCTAAAGGGAATTGCTCATTGATAAAGTTGTTCCATTCTGGACTCACGATTCTATTCTGTTGTCGAGCTACTTCTGACAACTGGCCGAAAATCTTAATTCTTGCCTGTAATACAGTAACAAGTTTTCACAAGAATTTTCATTACAAATCAAAATCTACTGAATATTTTACTAAGATATTCTATATGCTCCTCAAAAAGTTTCCCATCTATCATTTAAACTCACATCTTCCGGTAAATCGTTGAAAGCAGTTGGAGTAGTCATTTTGAGCATTGGTGATTGTTGATCTACATATACTTAATTTCTAGGTATGTATCAACACTGTGAATTTATAACTATTATAAATACTAAAATGGATATAAAATGGTTATGAATTCTCAAATGAGGTCATGGTGCAGTGAAAAAATGAAGAAATGAAACATGTCATAAAGGCCTAGAGTAGTAATCATTGTCCGATAGGTAAATTCCAGAGGGAATTCTGATTGGCAATATTGATGAAAATGCTCTACCATGTAGCCATAGTTTCAAAATCGTGCGGCAACCGAAACTTGGTGAAAAAAATTATCTCTTGAGATTTCGTATTATGTCTCAGCAGGAATTGAAAGAAGAATCTGAAGAAGATTATTATGGACATAAATAATTTATTTGTATATCAACAATTTGCATCCTAATGAATCTTCAGATTTTAATACAATAAATTTTGGTAGTAATGTACACTTGATAATTTGAATAACCCAATTAATTATTGAATAATGATTACGCTTAGTCCATTTGATATTTAAGTGAACAGCTACCTACAATTTAGCTCGGTGACACCAACGAGGACCTTTGGAAATTCGGACCTACTGTTATAAGCACTAAACAATTTTCCATGTTAAAAGCAAATTCTTCACGTGTAGTAAGTCCCGGTATATTACGTAGAAAATCATGCTCTGGTTGCCCCATAGGACAGGCAAATAGCGATACTTTTTGCAAATTAGGGCAACGCAAAATATTTACGAGAAATTCCATATCCAAAGGATCCCCTTCCATGTTCAGATGAAATTCAAATATTTTAAGATTTACAAGTCGATGGGCAATGGAATGACACTGGTTTCGATTTAGTGTACCGTTCAGTTTTAAAAGTTCAATGGATGTGGGTAAAGTTTCTATTCCCGTTTTCCTGCTGTAGTGATTGAAGATGAGTTTAGTGAGATGGTTGCAAGTAGAAAATATTCCGAGATCCACAATCCATTCATGTTCTGTAAAAATGGTCAGTTCAACATTGTTTAAAGTCTGGTAGCTAGATTGAATTGCTCGAGTCACATCTTGCCAAAAGTTTTCCGAATCTAAATCATCGTGAAGCATGAACATTTCTAAATACTTTAAAGAGTGTTGATTTCGAAGGAGTAAATATTCTCCATTATCATCCCTAGTGCCTCCAAACGAATAGCAAACATTTTCTAACTGAATTTCACGCAGTCGATTTTCATTCCAATGAGAAATATCTCCAAGACATGTGAATTCCGCGAAGTTCGTGATGAAAGTTTGTAATGAGCCACGATTCTGTAGCAGAAGTTCTGTAAAAATATCCGAGGGTACTGGAAAGGCTTGATTTGGTTGAATATTAGGTCCTTGATGAGCAGCAACTGGACCTACAAGCCCATCTTCCCACATGTTCATTCCGATGACAACAAAATTATGAACTCCTGGCTCGTGTAATAATTCAGGTGGGAAATTATCTTCAGGAGTGTTATCTGCAGCATCTTCTCGTCCCACTGGATTATCATGCTCAGTAGCGGCGGGTAATGCTAGCATTAAAATATTGCGTCGTAGTTCATCCCTTTGTTGCTCTTCATCTTGCTGTTGTGGTTCTCGAATATCTTGAACTTCTAAATCTAAATCGTCATCAGGAAAATCTTCATCAGGCGGAGGCATAAACCTAAATCGAACTGTACTCATTGGATCCTCAGTGTGGATCGTTATAGATGTCAAAGCAATTCGGATTCTAGTCAGAAGATCAATTATTATCAGTTCTGCCATGCACAGTTTATCTTGAAAGAAACTGACAATGATTTTTAAGTGAGTCAACGGTAGAGAAATAGTGCCATCGAAATTAATTGGGGAGTAAACGTCAACAAAGAAGATATTGGTAAACTGGAGATGGTCAATATTCGAGCAGCTTGTAAGCAACTGTACGATATTCGAGCGTCCTATTTCTCCGACAAATTCAGCAGAAGTCAAAGTCCTTGAAAATGATATGTCCTCTGTAAATGGAACAGTGAAATTGGAAAATTTTGCTGTTGTAGCAGAGCTGCATGCAAGCATCGTCCTGTAATTCTCATTTTTCACAAATATTTGTACTCCAAATTCTGTTTCAATCGCCCGACTCCACTTTGAACAGATTATTCTTTTAGGTTGAATGTCCTTCGCTGGGATATACGAAAGTATTTTGGCAAGTATCTGGAAAAAAACGCGTTAAGCATAGAACTGTTAATTTTCTCCATATACTACAAAGAATTTTTATGTATATCTATCATCGTATCCCGTTCCCAGATAACACAATCGCAACATCTGTGTTTTAGGATGTAACTTACCTTATCAGGTAAATCTGTCATAGTGGTATACTTTTGGGGAGATGGTTCAGTGGAAACTTCCATCTTGACATTTGTTTCTTGTACAGCGGGGTTATTATTACTAGATAGATATTTTTTTACTACTAACCAGCCCACCACAAGGTCCATTACATACAATTTGAAAATATCATGAAATACTAATTTGTTTTCTCATATGATACAAATAATTGTCTTAGGCAACGAAGATTACTTCGATTTGTATTGCATGCTTGCATTGCATTACAAATCGAAGTAATCTTCGATTTGTAATGATGCTTGCATTATACAGAGAAACTTTTTATGTAGGTACAATAGGAAAAACAGTTTCTAGCAATGGAATATACGCAAGTTGCCTGTGCAAAAAATGACGTACCCTAAGATTAATCTTATGGGTCAATTTTTAATACCAGAAAATTACAAGGGCTTAAAATACCGAAAGAATGAACATGATACGGAAAAGAATGGTACCAAAATATGTCTATGTCAAACTGACAAAAGAACAAAAAACTAGTTCATACACTGCTTTCTCTTCTGTAATGTTAATTCCGTAAGAGACTTTCACCGACCTTTCACCAATTCTGTCATTAGTTTTACTACCAAGAAACAAATTTTGTATGACAAAATTCGGAGAAATCTTTACTTGAAGTTAATTTGTAAGCTATTGTATTTATTTAGAGTACCTACCAACGAAATGAGATTTCTAATCATGTATCAGTATACGGAAAAGGGAGAATAACAAGAATACGGTTAATTAAGGCTCCACAAAATAATTGAGACTTTATTCACAGGTACTGGTTACAACAGGTTCTACTTAAAGACTATGAGTAAGAACCCAACCCAGGTACATACACTACAGTTATAATATAATATATTCTTTATAGCTAGCTCTACTGCATTGATATAGCTGCTTATTGTAAACACTTACACGCAACACTACAATTTGCTAAGAGGAAAGAAAAGCAAAAGAATATTTCAAGTCTATTGGAAAACAATGCAACGATAATTTGCATAATTCAATGCTTTAGTGAAAGTAAAAGTACAATATATTTACTGCCAATAGTTAGTAACACTATAGTAATCTATGATAAGGTACTCAATTATAATAGCAGGTACTAAATGCTACAATCACATAGATAGAAGGTACATTTAAAGGTATATGTTGCATTAAGATATTAAATTATGTAATTACGTAGTATTTTAAGTTGTTAATATAGCTCTGTAGTTAATATTATTTATGTATATTTTAAATCTTAGAATTTTTAATGTTATATATGTACAACAATGATAAATCTAGTAATTGAGGTCAATGAGGTCAGGTGTGTACGTGCGCTATAGCGCTACATTATTATGGCAATTTACAAATGCTACTTTCCCTAATATTTTATTTCAAACTTTAATATGTAAATGACTTAAGAGAATTGTTATCATTACGGCTATATTCAATAAACTAAGTGCTTAGATATATTTAGGTATACTGTATCAGTTTATGTGTTTTTATTGAATTAACGTTATTCTGTCAACTTTGGTTGAGCTCCTCCGAGTCAGTGCAATAACGATTCCGACAACAATCAGAGTGATTGCAATCACCAGCAGACCCCAACGAACCATGTTCCATATGTCTAAGACGAAGTTGTAAAACTTCACAAATGCGATGCGACGAGTGTCGTGATACAAGGTCTATAAAAATATATTAATTTAAGTAGTCCGTATGACATAATTAATTGATACTTATAGTTCTAATAAAATAAAACGCTAAAATAATTTTATTAAACCTTGTGATGAGAATTTAATGTAAACATACCTCTTCCGACCACACAATAGGAACATATGCTTTCGGCAGGCTTCCAAATGATGGCATTCCTGACATTGGAGCTAGTTCCATGGAATATTGCATTCTTTTTGCTCCCAAAAGCACCAGTCCAGCCATCTAATATTTTAAATGTTACATTTACATTTTTTAATGATTTTCATGAAGAAAACAGAAGACAATATTAAAATAGAGCATTTACCGGATGAATATCGATGTAACTCTCGTGCTTTTCCCTATCGGGGCTCAGACCTTCAACAGAGTCGATGATTTCTTTGTCCGCTCCGTAGAAATGCGGCTCCGAACCCAGGAGTTGTATGCCTATAAAGCAAAGTCAGCGAACTTAATTTTGAAAGTTTTCTTATTATTATCTCTGAGCATCTAAAAATTTCTCGAATTTACCTTCCATACAAGGTGCCAGGTTTAAAACTCCGCTTGCTTTGCATTTGCTTGCATCTTCGTATGGACAAAAGCACCAATTGTCCGGGTTCTTTTCAGGGCTGGAAAAGGTGTCGATTGGTGGACGGAAACGGAATGCATGCACTCCTACCACTTCATGCTCCATTTCATACACGTAGCCGACAGATCTGCACAAATCCATTCGCAGGAACCACAATGTACTGGTGTTCTTTAAGACAGGGGGGAAAATCGTTCCATCCGTTCCGTTAAGCTCGTTGCAAGAGTCTCCTTTCCAATACGGCAGACTTTCCATACCATTCCACTCTTTGATTTTTCCATAAAATTGAGTGACGGTAGTATTCCTTGAAGCTCTTATCAAGTAGAAACCATCGTCGAAACCATTTTTCTGAATAATAAAAGGCATGGTATTAGATTTAAGTATACTGATACAATAAATATTCAATTCGTAATACAAATAATTAATTTTAATGCGTTTCTTCATACGTTTTTGTACAGCGCATATTTGCCATCGGCAAGGAGTTCAGGTAATCTGAAATCTTCAGAACCCTGGACGAGATTGTCATTAGCCAGTTCAACATAGTTTGGGATTTCGTATCCATCGAACAGAAGTTCCTTAACTGTGAGAGTTACAGTTAGTTTTTCTCCTTTGTCGGTTAGAAACTTATCCACTGATGACGCTGTTGAGGCTATTACTTCATTTGCCATTTTTGCCACACCCTGGATAACATTATTAGGAAATCATTAAGTCCGTACCTTTCGAAAAACATCTTTAATGAATAAAAATCAAGTTCAATCAAACACACTAACAATGAAGGGAACATTGAGCGTTGTAATTGTATCGCTGTCCTTATTCCCTTCAGACATTTCTGGCTTGAAACTGTATCTTCTGATTTGCCTGTATAGGATTGTGTCATTTTCCTTGTCGCCGAGAATGTCCACTTTTTCTAACTTTATCCTGTGGGTCATCCATAAGAATATTTTATAGAATAAACCATAATACAACACTAGAAAACTTTATTTCATTTCAAGAATCCTTACTGATATACATAAGGTCCTTTTTCTTTTAGCTTTGGCTTCGCTCCTGTCATCACCTCCGAAGGATTTTCAATATTAAAAAAATAAAACGATTGGTAAAACGGAACTTTCAATTCTTGCCAACTTTTGTATGTGTCACTTCCATTCAAGATACGACACTCCTGCAAATTCAAAACAATCTCACGTTATTAAAACAAAAATTCAGGATTGCTATCCTACTTCATGGGATTGAATGAAAGCATAACACTTAAGGGATAGAAAACGCATTTCAACACAAGCATTACATAACCTAATGTACGTAGTCTCAATTTTTGATAGAATTTTTCAAAAACGTTCATATAATGATGTATCTATTCTGTTGAAAATTATTTCTGTACTGCATATTTCACATTTAGAAGGATATTTAGCCTATTTTGATTTTATTTTTCATATCATATGTTTCCCCTTCTCGACCCAGATATTCTAGGTAAGGAGGTCATAGCTTTCTTCCAACAAATTCCCTGAAGAGTACTAAATTGTAACTCATGTCATCAATATAATATTAAATTGCCTACCTTCAGTACAGTTATGCAGCTTCATATAGTGTATATTTAGGTACCTTTGGAATTACTAGCTAGTTTTATATACACGCTATACTGCATATACATCTAATGTAGCTTTAGGTCAAGTCCTCGATAACATTGCAATGTTACGCCAATGCCTCAATGCCTGCCTACCTCACACAAACGGAATGCTTTCTATAATCCAGGAAAATTATGAATTCATGACAAACCAAACCTTTAATATGTTTACTGAAAATCAATAGGATTGGACTGTCCTGAATGTCACTTTATTCAATTATTTCTTCATATCGATTAATATCCTTTACCTGGAACAGCGCAAAACTAAGTTTAAACGAATTTAGAAACAATAGCTTATTCATGAATCTCTTTGGTAGAGCCGCTATGGAAGTCATAATCAATATAAGCCCACAATTCTCCCCTTATGCTTTAGACTATGGAATGTTCGAGTAGCAAAATAGGAAATCATGACTTTTTCTGTTTTCAATGCACCTACTCTCATGCTAAAATTTTCTCTGTTCAGTTTGTTTCATGTAATGAACATTTATATTATATATTATAGAGTAAAAGCACAAGTGAATATTTTATGCATGTACTAACAATTATGTCCCTAATGAGATAATTTGTATGCCTACGTTATAAGTGCTTACAAATGCAAATAAGATTTAAGATATTATGCATAATCCCAATCCCATAGTACGTCAATTATCAAGCTTTTTCTCTGATTACATAAAAAGAAAATGAAATGGACGAAAGCTTTATTCAACATTAGCACCATATTCAACGTTCTCGAAATAGAAGCGCTGATTAAACTCTGTGCTTAAGACAGATTTACTTAACTACTTATATGTATATTACATCTACCTAGTTTACTATACACCCATTCACAGAAATTAAGAATTAATTAATCGATAATCTCTTTCCACAAACGTATTACTTGTCATTGAAAAATATCAAAATAATTAATTGCTAGCATTCCGACATTTTTGCTCTAACTTTTCTTTAGAACCTTTTTTCTCTGAAATATGCCCTACTATTATTTTTTTTTAGAAAATTACTTGATAAACTTTCACTTTATGTTGACTGCTCCTACACTGCTACTCAAGGGGTGTAGGAGCAAAAACTACAAAATGATAAATACTTTCAAATTTTCTCTAAATTGCTAGATAAAGTAATTAAGTAATATTTCATCGCAACGCATCAAGCAATAAACCTACTCTATAGTTATAACACTTATAACTCTCAAATGAAACTGTTTATTTACTGCATAAATGAATAGCTCAGTATAAATCAACAACGAAGATATTAAAAGATATGAGGCTAAAGTTTTATGAATTTTTATTCCTCATTATCGTCATTATGGCCACATTTATAAGTGAAACTCCACAAATTATGACTTTGTAACGGATCCTTTTAATGAATCTATTTTATCTACCTAATAGTCAATTAAAATCCTTCGTTTACGTTTAGTTTAAAATGTAAAATGTTAAGCCATTATCTATCATTTCAGTAATAATTTCTATATATCAACAATTATCTACTATCTAGAAAATCTGAAGTCATTATAAAAATTGCTGATGCCTAAAAATTCTGGTGAAAATTATCGTTCTGTCCTAGTGTGATGCAAAAAAATGTATGTAAAAATTAACATTCTGTCCTAGTGTGATATAATAAATTGCATTAAAGAATTTCAGGACATGTTTTCGACACTCATTTTTCAATTCATGATAAGCATAAGGTGCAGAGTGCAGATCAACTTCGTTTAAGAGAATTATAAATTATTGAGCCATCATGTCATCTTAGAGCAGATAGTCAATATGTAAGAGATTTTTTGTAAACTAACCTGTTTCATTTGTCCCCTAATGACCATTTCCAAACCTCCCCATCCAAAGGCAGTCGTGACGGCCAGTAGGGCGGCACCCCCACCAATTACTTTGTATGGAAATCTTTCCATTTTTTGCGTTTATGAAGTTTTAAACCACATGTGAGAGAATTTTATGAAAAAAGTTCTCCGTGATACGTATATATTCTATAACAAGCAACTGGTTCAGTAGAAGTGTCTTTATTGCGCTTGTTGCTGTCAGTGTCCGTTTTTCGTATTGAACATGCAAATGAATGTGTAAGACCTAAGAACCTTGGTCCACGTCAGCACTATCTGCTTATTTCAAACCAGGTATATCAAGCAAGCAAGAAGTATAATATTGTAGCCATTTTAAAACAGGAAACTCCTCCGTTTAGCCATTTCAATATTTAATGTCAGTCAACCGGGGATTAAGCTTTTCTGTAGGGAATCCACCTAATTCAGAGAATATGGTTGCTTAAAGGGGGCAATACATATACATACGTATGGATAAGTTATGATGTGGTACAGTAGGAGAAGGCAAATAAGAGTTGAAGGAAACTGTGAAGGCATTCGCGAAGTATATAATATTAGTTTGCGTGGAATGCCAATTTTTGGTTTTATATTCTCCTTTTGTCTTAGGTTCAGTTATTCCCTATTGGCTTTGGAGATTCATTAAAATTTATAAAATGTATTGCCCCGTTATTTACTGTTTCCTGCATACCTTCCAACGTTTCTTCTTCATCAGCCATCCATAAATGCTGAAATAAAGGCACGAGTACCCTACGTGTGCATACTTACACACATTATACAAGTAATATTGCAAAAAGGACACAAAAGTAGAAATATTATACGCTTGACTCAACAGAAAGGACTTACAGTACGACAAACATATGGGAAAACATGACACTTTCTACTTTCTCTATAGGTACCTACCATCACTGTGGGGAACTTTCCTTCGTAATTTCACTGTACCATTTCCAAAAATTTAGAGCATTTAAAATAATTCCAACGTTTATCATGGTACTGGTACTGACTATTGACGGTACAGTAGTTAATAATATGTATTAAGAGAAATCTCCATTGTCTCTCTTGTTGGTTGGCACACAGTAGAAGTAAAAGTACACGGCTTCGATGCAATCATATTCATAGGTAATTGATTACGGCTTAAATAACAAACGTATAAGTCAACAACAAAACTCTCCATTACAGTTATTAATTTTATAACATTGCCAAACACTCAATATCAAATAAATACAGGGGCACCACAAGAAAATTACTGAGCGAATCAAATCGACGGGTAGTAGATATAGAAGCTAAGAACGGTGTCTCTTTGCAACTTGCTTACACTCCATAATAGACACTATTCTGGAAGCAAAACGTCTAATTTAATTAAAGGGGCGTGAAAATAGTTCTGACGGTCACGAAGCGATTTTCATTGTTTAGATAGCTAGGCTAGCAAGTAGCAGTGCTGGCTGATTTTATATCAACAGTAAAAGAAATGCTATTCCAATAAATGGTTGGAGTGCGATGATAGTTTTAAAAGAAAGGCGCATGTAAAACACAGGTAGCCCTTTTAAAATAAGTTTGAAATGGTTTTGATTTAAGACAAACTATAAGGTTACACTGGCATAATGAAAGGGAGCTATTCAAACCTTCTGCACCAGTTTGATTTAAATAATTGATTTAAAGATACTAAAACTTTATAGTATTCAGTATCTCTCATATATTATAAGAATTTATTTGTTAACTAATTTTGGCACCGGGACGGGAGTGACGGGACTTTTGATTAGATTCACATTCATAGAAGTTCATTATAGGATAACGCAGGCACACGTGATTCATTAGTCAGAATTTTTATAATATAAATTGCAGTGCACTAAGAAATGTTATTTCGTATCATTTGTATGATATTGTCGCTACATTTTTCCACGAAGTGAAGCAGGCATTTCTGGTGGAGGGGGTCTTGGTAGACGAAAGGCAACTTTAAAAGCATCATAGATAAACCTGTTTAATATTTTAAATATCATTAATTCCATTGCATTGCATTTTTTTGATTATTTGATTTCAATTATTTTTGTTAGATTTTTGGCGATTTAATTTTAGGCCTACCACTGCAAGGCAGTTAACGTCCCGACCATAATAATACGTGCACCGAGTCCTCCCCACAATCCTCCAAATCCTATTTTCTTTACGATCGAGCCAATACTTGCTTGTTTATCTTGATTCAACTTCGACACAAGGGTATCTGCAGGATGCGAAACTACAGCACAAAAGACGCCGGCAATATATCCCGCAGCAAATGTCACTATCAACTGCTCGCCTTTCGTAGTCTGGTCTCGTGGTTTGGGCACAACATACCTAAATTACAATAGAAAAAAAAGGTTCAATTTTATTTTAAATATAGTAATTATGAACATTTACTAAATATTATTCCTACTGATATAGTAGTTCCACGGTACGCTCAAAGCAAGAGAATTTCATCATTGTGTATGGAATTTGACGCATCCATAAAGGAACCAAGGATTTGTAGAAGGCCCCAGCGCCTTCCTCTTTTATTATAAGAGGAATCGCTTCTCTCAAAGTGGAAACAAATCCAGGTTGTGTTTGAATTCTTACCTAAAGTGTCAAATATTGCAAGAAATATATATTGTAAATTATTATTAGCAGTTATACTAAACAGCAACTTAAAACATAAAAATTGCACCTTAACAGCTTCCATTGGGCACAGAGCAATATCAGCAAAGAATTCTGCAGATGCCGACGCTGCTAGGTAAAGGCCAGTTCTGTACAAATACGAATTCTCCTCGCCAATTATATTGCCATACAAAATTTTAAACATCTCATAGAAGCCAAATTTGCAGAGCCCCTACATTTCCGTAAAAATATTTAAGTATTAAAATGTCCAAAACAGGAAGATATTATTAGCATGAATACATTTTTAAAATGAGACCTGCATAGAGTAACCAATTAACGTGGGAGACCATCCTCTTGCTAGACCTTTGGGACCTTCTTCTTTTAAGGACACCTACAATTACAATCAGAAAAATCCTGGAAATGAAATCAAAGCGTTTAAATCAATTATTTAAGTGGGATTTAAATAATATTACCTTAAAACCTTCAACGATGCCCTTGTACTTGACTGGATTGACTTGCATGCGACATTTCACTAAATCCAGTGGCACAAGCATTGTGTGAGTGACACCACAGGATATAGCCCCACCAAGACCACAAAGAGCGTAATATCCCAAAGAACCGAATTCAACGGAATCCCCATCTAGAGAGATATTTCACATCATGATCAATTACATTCATCCATATTATGATAACTGGTAATATTTGGTTGAACAGATACAGCTGTTACATAGTTAAATAGATTTAAACTAATCATTATATCCCTATTACAATCTAAAGGAAAAATAAAATTTTAAAATGACTATTATGACAGGCAACCTTTAGCAGCTGCAAATGCTATGTTTCTTCCAGGAACAGGCTTGGGTTTTGGCAAATCCCCAATCGAATAAGAAGGGTTATCATCGCATTTTACATGCTGAAAAGGACTACAAAACAGATTGCTCTTGGCAGCATTCAATAAAGACTCCATTAGACACCCTACAATTTAATGTTCCTGGTATCTGCAATAATGTAAAATTATTACGCTGTAAATACAACACAAAACACAATGGATACAAATCTACTACCTAATTAATATGACACGTGTACTCTGTTTTGGATATGTGTAATTCTGGACTGATAGATACTTCATATTCATATTATTCATGAACATATATATGACATAATATATCCATTCATTAATACATCATATTCAACATATTAATTTATATCAGGTTTGGTTTCTTCCAAAAAAATCTAGAAATTGCAGCCAAATATCAATTCTTTTACCTTCAACCTTTAAGATCATCAGAATAAAACAGAGATGGGCACTACCCTATCCGGCCCGGCCCGGCCCGGCCCAGCAGCCATGTTTTTAGACTAAATATTTATCCG
>JAAAYG020006400.1:0-26995 GCA_009936455.2 Tomocerus minor
GGCTCTACCCGGGTCGGGCGGCTTCGCCGCCCAGACCCCGGGTCCGCGTCCGCTGCGTGCCCTGGTGGCTTTGTATGTATATGATGTTTATTTATTAGTGTTTCGGACTACAGTAACAGTTATATTTTATAATGCATAAACACTGTTGTAGCATCAGTATTATGTTGTGTCTGTTTGTACTCTATACGTACTAATGTATTTACTTGAGAGTTAAATATAGGTGGGGATTTAGTTGTAGTCAGTATAATGTAACGTTGCATTGTTCAATTGCACGTTATGTTGGGGTATTGTGTAGCATACCTTCGTTAGAAGAAAATGTAGGTTTAATTAAATTTAACTTGGTTTAAACATGGAAATTATATCTGAGTTAAAGTTTGTCAAGGAATTAGGAGTAAAATGTTAAACGTAGAGTGCGAATAAATTGTTTCAATTGTTGGAGGGATTGGGGTCAGAGTGGGTTGTTGAGTTTTTTGCACGATCGGACAATGACTCTTCGTCTTCACAGTCTTCCTTCCTTACTAAAGAGTCCCAGTCAGTCTTCAAGTGAAACTTGTTGCTGAAGCAGCAAGGAACTTCGCTTCTTCTTACATTTTCTGATCATACGTTCCGTTGTAGCACATCGCTAAAGTCGTGTCTTTTATACACTCAGACATTGTGTGTGTGTGTGTACAGTGATTCTTATTAAGCTTAAAGCTTAGTACTAGGAGTATCTATATGTAATCTCCTGGGATTTGTTGTGACCAGACCAGTTTCAATTGAGTATACCGTATTTGAATACGTAACGAAGGAAATGAAAAAACACGAAAATTCACTCCATGAGCTTTTAGCAAATCTGCGAGATCTGTGTTGACACTAAATGTGTGCTATTGTCCGTGTACTCTATTAAACAACATCTTCAATGTTTAGTTTGACGTAGGAAAATCTGTAACTTGAGATAGTAATTAAAGGATCAGTTGGCCATTTATATATAAGATAATTGATTCTCACACATGTTTATTTTTAGAAGAAGATATTGGAAATAACCACTTTGTTGTAATGATTAGTCGTAGATAATTATAAACCGTCTTCTCGTTAGCCATTTACTCGTTGAAGAAGAAAGTCTCTTCTTTCATTGTCAGTGTTTATTTAATTTGAATCTTCGTAAGTGATAGATACAAACTATTTTTTTTTACTTTCTGTTAATTTGTGAATATATAAATAGATACCCTTGTATCTTTTTCTTAACACTCACACGAGGGATTTACTTTTTAGATTTGTTTTTGTCTTGTCTATGTGAATTTAAATGAATGCCAGTTGAGTACTACTTTCTGGTATCTTATTTCTATACTGTAATTTGTAAATATATAATATAATTTTATTTGTGCTTCTGTTTGTCCATTGTATTCAAACTTACTTACCGCAACTACTAAAAATCTCTTCAGTAACACTAAACATTTTTTATCTACTATTTCAAAGCTGTGTGCCATGCCATTATTCTACGTTCTTTAAATACTAATTAGGCTAGGAGTCGAGCAGAGTCTCGTGTGTTTTGTTTCTCTGTTGCCTTCTTCTGTCCCGTTACGACTAACAAGTTCTCACGAATTGAGAATTGGAACTGGAAAATCTGAGATTGTCTGTAAAATTGTAAACCTGCTACATAATCTTCAGTGCTGTTCGTGTTCGCTTTTGTTAATATTTTTGTTTGTATTTTGATGATCTTCTACATATGTGAGTGGAAAGAGGTGACCACGACCACAGTAGAACTTGCTGTGATATATAGTAATCAGCATTTGGCGTAATAATTAGTTGACCACACGGTTGCGTTCCCGTTAGGAAATCCAAAAGGGAAAAGCTACGACAAGTTGTCCTTCAGCGCAAAGGAGCTAATGTAAGTGAGGCACAATCAAGACACGAACTCTTGTAACAAAGTGTACAGAAAGATGAAGTTGGTGACGAAGCGGTTCATCGGGTTGCACCATTCGGTCGGCCCCTTGACCACCAAGGACCTGGCTAAGGTATCCTGCACCGTACCTACCAAAAAACCAACTGTCTACCTTCCAACCTTTGTCTTCTCTTAACTCTTTTCTTTTTAGTTGAATCTAAAAACTGTGTTTAAAGGCTTGTTTTAACATTAACACTACCTCTACTACTCCCTGTCTGTATAAAAGAATTTATTTTACAAAAGCCCAAAAACTTAAAACCGGTCTGACCAGCCGGAAGTTATGCTTCAACTCGCTCCATAATGGACTCCCTCACTTCATTCTATACATGCTCTGCATTACTTTAGTTTGACTGATACAAATAGATAGATGTCTGAAGGATTAGTACATTGCAATGTAGTGCACTTTTGTTTAGAATTCTGTATCTTAGTTTTCCTTCACTAATACGTAAGACTAATAACAAACAAGTATTAGCTGGGTAGTTTTATTAAGTTGCAATTGAGATTGTGCTAACCAGTTAGAGGTGCATCTTTTTGTTATGTAGTTATTTCTTTGATATACTCTCTGTACCTAGTACCAATTACAGTACTTACTTGTGTTTGAGCAGAAATTGTTAAAGTCTATATGTAGAGTTTGGTAGAAGAGACTTAAGTAATGCTGAATATGAAAGGAGGCTCATTTACACCATTACACTCTATTAGTGAACTGTAAGATAAAAAATATTACAATTATTTTGCTTTATCTAGACTAGGTAAGTCGTGAAAAAATGAAAGGATCTTTTTTAGCAAGAATTATGATGTAGTTGTATGTAAGGTATTCATTTTACATCTGCTTTTCTACATTATGTAGGTTTTATTAGGCGACGGAGCAGTAAATCCTTGTTTTCCTAGGTTATTAGCCTACGTTTTAGCAAATGACGAGTCATCATACGATAAACTTGTATTTTATTGACTTGTATGTATTGCATAGCATAGTATTCGTACACACATGTAAAATGAAAAATATATATAATATATAGATAGAAAAAGCCAAGCTCAGTTTTTTCCTATTCTTTTGGTTCAGGTTGAGGAGCCCGTAAGTTTATGACGTTTCTTCGTCTGAATTGAATTCATGCTCTAGACTTCATCTTGAAGATTAAGCAGAGGTAGCTAGGAAAGTGCGAGCAACATAATTGCATTACATGCATTACATGCAATCATTCTGCATTACCTCTCCTATATCTACTACCTGCCTGACTTGACTGACTTTTTGAGATTGTTTAAACTGAAGGGACACACAGAGACATGTACGTAGAGAGAAAGAGAGAAGATCGTTAGCGGAATATTATAATGGACAGAACAGCAATTTGTAAAATAACATTTCCCTTCCATCATGAACATTGTTGTGACAATGCTCATGGTCCTAATATAATGACAAGTAGATAAAATACGTGAACAGACAAGACACACACAGATGGTTATTTAGTTTACTTACATTGCATTAACATTGTGAGTGAGTTATGCTCTACCCTCTAGTAATTGTGCCAAACTAGAAACAAGAACGGAGAAAATGTGAAACTATAAAAAAGTTGATTTGAATTTTTACTAATAATTATTTTTTGTACGTACATGAAGGAAAAAGTCTCATTAGCTCGTGAAATAAGTAAGATTGAATGAACATTTGGATTGCAGTGTCGTTTTTTAATGTCTTATTATTAGTGAAGATTAAGGGGCATGCAGTGCACTAACAAAACAACCTAAATCTTTGTGATTTATTTCCATTGTTGTTATTATTATATTATTGTGACTAAAAAGGAATAGAAAAACTGACAATGAACAGAAATGTGTTTTTCATTAGGTAGTTAATAGATGAAAATATTAGAGAACTATTGCATTGCGCAGCATATGAATCCTCTTAGTTGACCACAGTAATAAAAAGCATAGCATGAAGCACCAAACACACAGCTTGACAAAAGAGAGCACTTTAATTTAGATTGAAATGAATGTCTATGTAGGGGACGACGAGACGAGTTTGTGACAGGTTAACTCTATGGTTGGGCCGTGTTTGAAGAATTGCATTTTTAAAGAGGTTTGGAATGGAGTCTATGTGGCCGTTATTGACTGTTTGTAGTTGGTGTTGTGTGTGTAGGATTTAAAGCAGAGTTTGACTGAAGAAATGTCACTGAAAGCATATGAATAGGTAAAGGAAAGATAGTATGATAAAGAAATTGGGCCAATTAACTCTATTCTGAAGGTTTGAACAAGACTCGACACAATATTATGATTAGATTGAGGCAATTCATTCATAGATTCTAGGGATTAAAAAATGGTAGTTCCTTCTACTATAGTCTACTTTTGAGGTAGTCGTGCAATAATGTGCTAGTTTGTGGACAGCATAGCAAATGTATATTTTATGACTGACCACTGGGTTGCATTCTGTATAAGGGGAGAAAACGTTTATTTTTGGGTATAGTAAATCATGCAAATCATGAAAGAGTAAAATAAAACTATCTAATATTCGTCACATATAAATGTCAGCCTAACTAGAATGTAACTAACTAAGTATATGGTGCAGTGGCCTGAAGA
This sequence comes from Tomocerus minor, assembly GCA_009936455.2. Taxonomy (NCBI): domain Eukaryota; kingdom Metazoa; phylum Arthropoda; class Collembola; order Entomobryomorpha; family Tomoceridae; genus Tomocerus; species Tomocerus minor. Next base: position 4,484 of record JAAAYG020006400.1, read on the forward strand.
GGAAATAAAATCTTTGAATACCTGTCGCTGTCTGTCTGTCATTGTTGAATTGACTTTGAATTACAATCACAAATCATAATCAGGAAAGATAAAAATAACGTTAATGTAGTCATTCACAGAGGAACGTGAATTAAGATGTGAATTGAAATTAAACGTGGTGGGATTAGCTCTCACATTGTACTTTACTACGACACTGACATTGTATTCTTGTAATTGAGATACGAATGAATTGAATTTAGTTGTTTGTACTTTTGATTAGGAAAGATAACTAGCTTATTAAGGATTTGACTCCCCTGTTTGTACACACAGTTATTATTGCATTGTGTTATTCAAGATATTATTATTAAATTGGGTTCAATTTTCAATTAGAATGGACTCTACTTGATAATTATGTAGTAGAGAGGCATTCCAAAGAAATGTAACATACGTACCTTAATAAGACTTGACTGTACTCACAGAGACAGAATATTCGTTTCAATAATGAAGATGATGGTATATTGTAGCGTATGACATGATTTTGACTCTTATCTATGACTATTAGCTAATTGTTGGAAAATGGGGTTGCATGAAATAAAAATGTGCAAGTAAAGGGACTTAAGTGATTCCTAAGAATCTAGTTTAGAAAACATGCGCCACGTACAGGTTTAAGCATTTCTGCGAGTGCAATATGAAGAATTTAGAAAAAAGACGGCAGGAGCGTGTAAACGCATGATAATAGAGAATGTACAGTACGGAGAGAGATACATAATATTATTATGGGAAACCGGCAGAGAAGTGGCTTTAGTTTACACGTACAGGTTTTAAGGTACATACTAGACATTAGAGATGTAATATTAACGGTAAAACGGCTGGTTCTTGACATTTCCATGTCACTTCCATAGTGTTTCTTGCATATTAAGATTGTGGATGTGAATTCCCTCCTATGCATACGCTATAAAGCGTTTTATAGATTTTGTTATATAGCATTTTTAAGGATAGTACACATATGTGTAGAATTGTTTCACCTGCAATTTAGTTTTCTTTAGTGCAGAGTTGAATAGAGCTAATCGTTAGGTAAAGTCTTCATAAGTAATATATCGTGTAGTGGTGGGTTCCTGGCAATAATGCATGGGCTTGGCCTAAGGACTTGTTTTTTTTACTGGTTTCTGAGTTGAAAAATATAGGATGGAAAGGTAGCTTAGCCGAACTACCACCACACAGAGACATAATATATAGCAGAACCCATCACCTCGTTTAGGTTTCATCCTATTATATGCAGAATGGACATTACGTACATTTGATACATGGTGCATTTGATGATAAGATTTAGTTAGTTTTTATATGCAAGCATACTTTCATCATATTCCTTCAGGTAGCTTTACATTAACACACATAGATAGGTAATATGTAGTATTCTGTTGTAGGGAGATAAATCTATTCCCCATTAAGATAAGTTCGTCATTTATATATTGGATAGAGGCATGGCATGGACTCAGTTATGTGCATCGCACACTAAGATAGGAGTAGCTCTAATGCTCATTTCATTACAACTGTTGTGCATATTCATATCATCACATTATAAGTAGGTATTGTTGTTTTCTTGTAAAGCTGGATCTGCAACGTCCTAATATGCATTGTTGTATGTATACAGTATTCCTGTTTTCTCATCCAATCTGCAAATGCTAGAAGTGGGTTTTCTCATAAAGGATTGAATTTCATAGTGCAGAGCTCTTATTTCCTTTATAACTTGCCTTACTTGTTATTAACATGCCTTCCTTTACCCTTAGCTATTAGATGAGCACTAACTAACTTAACTGCATTACTATTATACACTACACTGTAGTTTGTTTTTGTTTGTATGATATTGTAATTTGTAAACTATGTGTGTATAACGATAGAAATATATTATATACAGTATAGGCTGAAATAATTGAGACTTGAGCAAGAATAACAGTAAAACTTTCCTGCGTGTGTGTCTTGTCTTTCATTGTGCTGTATGAAATGCAAAAAAAATCTAAGGAATTGTGCATTTCGCACAGGATTTACTTGTGATTACTGTCCGTTGGGTTTGTTGGATAAATTATTGTGGACTGCTCTAACCCTTTGGCAGTCAAATAATATTTTTATCACTCTACAGTATTTTCTCTCTATTATTTTTGCATGATTTATGGTCACTAACCATAGCATTCACTTCAGTACAATAACATTAGTCTTGTACCAATCACAAAATATCAAAATTTTTGTACATTGATGTTTCAATAGAGAATGAGATTGTTTATAGAAATCTTTTCAGAATAGGATTCATTGGAAAGCTTCTACTATGTAATTTATTTTTCAGATGAATCTTAACAGTCACACAAAGATTGACATTGTCACAGTCATGTATTATTAAATTATATGACTGTGCTGCATAATGATAACCGTTACATAGATTTACATAGCTATGTATAATAGTATGTAATCGTTAATATGCGTTTTATACTTAATACGAAACATTTTTGCACATTGAAATTTTATTTAAATTGAGTCGACTTAAAAAGGAAATGCATAGAATAGAAAGCATTTTTACTGCACAACATAATGACAAAGATAAACAAAAGATAAGCATTGTTGTGATATTAGAGATGTGAAATACGATAATATCCTTACGATAGTCTTGGACTTTCCTTATTTTTTCTATTTTTTGTAATGCCATTAAAGGGCTTTAAATTGGTATTATGATGTCAAGCTAGGATAAAATGGACGAACGTTGCCGTTCCGAGTAGGTGTGCAAATGTTTTGATTTAGCTAAAGTGTAGGGAGGAAATTTTTTGACTGAAATGTCCTTTTTGTATTGTCTCTGAGTTGATTCAAATTGATTGTAAGATATGGGAATGGAAAATCTTTGTGAATGTGCTTTGTGTTTTTTGTGGCAATGCAATGTGGCAGTGCGGCATGAAAAAAGACACGAAGTGTAATATTTTGTGGTTGAAACAATAATAACGCAAGTCAGTGCAACAATGTAAGATTGTGTATAGACTGCTGTATAATATAATGTAGTAGTTATTGTCTCCTCCTCGCTGAGAGTGTACAAAGTACCTTTAGCTATGTAGGAAGGTGCATTATTACACTTAGGATCTAATGTAATGCAATTTAAGGGAAAATGAGTGAAGTAAAGTCAGTAAACTCAAGCTCAATTTATTTCTTGTATGAATCTGAAGTTATGTTACTTTGTGAAGTTAATATGTTCTTCGAAGTAGTATTGTGCATTTTGCCGTCTTTGCTGTTATCAGCAGAAAACGTGGCGGAAAGCATTAAGAGTCACTTTGTAGATCTTGGCAAACATTTTTCTTAGAAGTGCACTTAAGTATAGGAAAAATCATTATGAGTTATGTGAGTAGGTATATGTGCAGTAGCGTTCGTATAAAAGTAAATTGGAATTGTTTTATATTAGGTATCTATACTGTTAATTTTTCTTTTGTGCGCAGAAAATATTGAAATCTAGAGGTATGAAGTATGTAAGTAGTAGGCTTAACGATGAGAAAGAGGTTTGGAGAGCACGTAAGGGAAAGAATGGAGGAAAAGAAAAGAGAACTTTTGAAGGAAGGTGTCGGTCTCTTAGCTTATAGTCATGTAATATCAAGTTTTGTTTATCGTCTTGTGCTCTTTCTCAAAGTGGGAATTTATTTCTTGTATAGTTATTTCGAAATCACAATGGGACTGCCACAAACGGAAATGCTCCTATGTCAATACTTCCACAGCAATATCTTCAGCAACAGCAACAAATCAGTAAGAGCCCTGTCTATTGAATCTCTTTAGAAAGTAAATGATGATGAGACAATGGTGTATAAAATGATATTTTTTTTTCTATGAATTTCAGCAGCCGCAGGACTTCCTCCGGGATCAGCCGGATTCCCTATGGCACCTTATGTTATTAATCCACAGGAACCTTATGCCCTCATTGCAGCAGGTAATAACATAGAGAATAGAGTCATCTCATTCTCGTTTTATAGTTTAAACCTAGTTTAGTCTGTATCAGTAACAATTGGAAGTGTAATAGGGTTAGTTAGATAGAAAGATGGAAAGAAAGATAAATTGCAAAGGAAGAGGATTCAGTTGAACCGGAACCCATAAACTATACTGCTGTGCTTCAAAAGATTACCTACTTAACTGCCTACTTACATAGTTACGAGATTGTTAGCATGTTTGTGGACTTAATACGTGCAGACAAGACTTTATCTATATATAGACAGTCTTATTATGCTATGGTCACACTAAATCTTCTCGTTAAAAAGGAACAGTTCGAAAATTACACGTAATAATATGATTTATACGAAGGGATGGATTTATTTCGTCTACTAAAAAAAGCAAGACTTGGCCAATTCAAATGTAATATTATCCTCAGGATAATAATGATAGGAGCTGTATACGTTTTTGCTCTTTGTCAATTGTCATCATTGTGCAATTGTAATTCTTAGCCTGGTGTGGCCCAATTGTCAATTATGGTTAGAGCACACTAAAGAAAGAACAGCAGAGAAGAGACAGAGAAGGCTATAAATTCTTTCATACTTATTATTACCAATCTTGTAGGTTCGATTGTATCTGTCTAGTCTCTAACATTACAAGGCTGTTTACCCTCTGCTGCTGTGATATATTGATTGTTATTTTTCCTATCTCTATCTCTCTTTATCTACCGATATTGGTTTCGTGTAGATATTTGTAAAATGATAGATAGCTAACGTGGAGAATGTTAGGCATGCATTCATTATCCTATTAAGACATTTTAAACATTCTGTTTGCTATGTGAAATGAGTTGTGATACTGTTGCAATTGATAACATTTATTTATTGGAATGCTGAATGACAGGATCTCAATTTTTATTCCCTCATTTATCATACTGATATATGATTATGATAGGTACTAACTACACTAGGCATAATATTACTATTTTTATGCATTACTATAATGTATATTGAGACTAGAAACATTATTGTAGTATGTAGTGAGCATTAAGCATTCACAAACCGTTGGAAATCTTCTTCAGTAATACTCTCTCTCTTGCCTTTCTTCATTTTGCAAATGTTGTTCTCATTGATAGTAGGGGAACCAAAGGACTTGGTGAATGTAAAAGCTAATGTGGTAACACAAATAAAGCTTGAGATCATTTTAAAAAGCTTAGGTACACGATTTTCCCGAGTTGAGAGAGATGACGTTGGGACTTGTTGCATTGTAATTGAATCTTTGTTTGTGCTAATAAGATTGAGCAAGTCAGGACAGACAAGAAGACAGAAGTGACTTTTGTTAACTTGGCTCCTCAATCTAAATAATGCAAGAACAAAAATGTTCCGCTACTGACACGAAAATTGTATTCTATACATCCAACAGCTCCCATCTAACTCATACTCAATACTATGTGTAGTGAAGATTGACAATGAAGAGGAATGGTACACGTGTAGTAAAGTCAGTTTCTATTATCTTTGACAATGACTAGAGTTCTTGTTTAATGTTCTTTTAGGAGTACAGTTTGATTCTTTCTGCATACAGCAAGTGTAAGTGTATAATAACCTCTCTCTGTCTTTACTTCTGCACTGTCAGCTCTCTGTCATTGAGATTGTTGAGTGTTTTCACATTGTTGACTAGTAAATACTGTAATGTTTTCTCTCTAGTATAATTATTCATTGAAATGAACTGTCTGTTGTCTGTTTTTACGATGCATGTAGCTGTAGTAGTGGCAGTACGTATATGTAAAATGAAACAGTCTTGCACCTAAATTTGCAAGATGTTTTGTTTTAAATCATCTCTTGTGATCTAGTATAATAGTAATACTAACCTGATTAGCTATTTATGTTAGGACTTTATGAGATAGGTACCTGTTTTCTGCTTAAAAAATCTAATTCAGAAAACTACCGTAATGACTTATGGGCTTTAGCAGGAATTTTCTATTATGCTCTTCTTGAGATTTTCTATAGACCATAGAAGAATATTATTATTGAATTAGAGTGTGGTTCTAATAGAATTGAAAGAAGGATTAGTTAGCTAGACTCTAATGAACTTTTGTGCATGTTATATTGTATATTTTAAGTTTGCAACTATAACTTACCTCCAATTACTAGGTTTTATCTATGTAGGTACAAAAATGGAGATGTTTGCTTGAGAAAGTAGTTAAAGTGGCAGGAATTGCCGAGCCATTGAGACTAGGTTAGCTTAGTTAAGGCTAAAGTAAACCAAGTGGACTACCGTAGTAAGTTCAGCGATACTTATTCAATCAAAGTTTCCATTGTTCAATAGTTAGAGCGTTTTTTCTCCACGTAAATAGCTAGTAGAGACTTGACCTGCAGCTCACGATTTCAATTGTACACTTTGTAGAATTAGTTCGTGAGAGTTTTTACAGGAGAAGAGAGATAGAAGCAATTTAGGCAATCATCCACTGCATAAAATAGCAAAAGTTTTAGCCAAAGCCAACAATCAGCATCTTGGATAATGTAACAGTTTATTTATATAGCTTGGATTCGAGAGGTATAAATAAGAATAGTAATTTTGTAAGTCATGTCGAGTAATGTGTGAGAGCTCACTCGTGTACTTTTGTTACAAATAATAAAAGAATATGATACGGTATTATGTAGCTAAACATGTTTTGAATTTTGATACTTATTATTGTGATAGAAAAATTTAATTACGCTTCCTGTTGTTCTCTTGATGAGAATAGACTACAGAGTTAATGCTATAAAGTATTGTTAGGAATTGATAAGAATGAGCTATCATGTGTTTTGATTGAAATGATTAAGATTTGTATGATTTTATTCTGTAGGCTCAACTGTTGTTCCTGCTGGAGCATATTATGGGGTTGCCCCATGGGGTATTTACCCTGCTACAGGACTGATTGGAGCTACAGGGCAAGTTCAAGGTCAGAGAAGACCTTTGACACCCAATGGAAATGAGATAAACGCTCAGCCAGGGCAATACCAAGTGATTCCTGCATATTATGACCAGAATGGAAGTCTTGTCATGGGAGCCAGAGGAGCCACTCCGCTCAGACTCGTTTCTCCAGCCCCTGTGATTGTAAATCCTGGTAAGATCATTTTGCAAAATATATAGTGCCTTTTTATCTTTGTATAAACTGTATATATCGTGTTAATTATGTAGAGTAGTGGGAAATAGCATTTTAGTTCACGTCTACATATTATTTATGTGTAGGTTATGTTTTGTGTATTGTTCCGTGAGAAGTTAAACGGAAGGGTGTATATAATTATGTGTAGGCTCGGGTGGTTTCGGTGTCACCCCACAATACGGCGCTGCTCAGGGGTATAATCCTGCTTCTCTCAATGCTTCTTCCGTTGGACCAGGTCACTATGTCACTATCTTTTTCAACTGATGCCATATCCGACTCTTTCCTTTTTCGAAATTCTGAAAAGACTTGTCACAGAGTCTCTATTGTTCATTAACAGTTTATTTTTTGATTTCTTTTTTTTTCAATTGGTGGTTTTTTGAAGAGTGGATGGTGGTTGATGTAAAGTTCATATTTTTCAATAAATTTTGTATGGTTGGTGGTGGTAATTATCGGGAGGTGACGGTCGGTGTTGGTTTGTGTAGGTGGGCTCAGAAGGGATTCAATGGACTCGGAACGAAGCAAGTGGGCTCAGTATGCACCTCTGGGTAATACTTGTGCTGTTGTTGTTAGAGTAGTTAGATGTGTATGTATGTAAATACATAGCATGTAGAATTGATATAGTTGAGGGGAAGTGATTTTATGCTTATGTTTCAATGGTTCTCGTTGATTTATTAGGCTCTCCGCCACCGGGAATCATTAATGGAGCATCTTCAAGGCTGATGGGTGAGAAAGGATTACGAGCTGGCTCAGCATTGTTTGGAGCAACCAGTCCTCTCTTCCCGAAAATTGGTCGCCAATCGTCTAACTTAGAAAAGCCATCAGGACGATCTCGACTGCTAGAAGATTTCCGAAACAATAGATTCCCCAACTTACAACTCCGCGACCTCACTACTCATATGGTCGAATTCTCACAGGACCAACACGGGTCTAGGTTCATCCAGCAGAAATTGGAGCGAGCAACTCCTGCGGAGAAACAATTGGTGTTCAACGAAATAATTGCTTCTGCCTATCCACTAATGACCGATGTATTTGGAAACTATGTTATTCAGAAATTTTTCGAATTTGGATCACCAGAACAAAAGGCATCCTTGGCTCAAAAGATCAGAGGCCACGTTTTACCATTAGCACTACAAATGTATGGTTGCCGAGTTATTCAGAAAGCTTTGGAGTCAATTGGGCCAGATCTCCAGAAAGAAATTGTCCGAGAGCTTGATGGACATGTTCTGAAGTGTGTCAAGGATCAGAATGGCAACCACGTTGTTCAAAAATGTATCGAATGCGTCGAACCTCACTCTCTCAGCTTCATTATCAACTCTTTTCACGGACAGGTATAAGTCACTTCCGTATACAGAAACTTTTTTTTCTTTAGATGCCTGGATTTTCTTTAGACTGTTCAAGTAATTTACTACGTAATAACCACTTTTTGTATGAATGTTACAGATCTACACGTTGTCTACTCACCCGTATGGTTGTAGAGTTATTCAGCGTATATTAGAACATTGTACAGCAGATCAAACGCAAGGAATTTTGGACGAATTACATGATCAAGCCGAAAGTTTGATTCAGGACCAATATGGAAATTACGTTGTGCAGCATGTCTTAGAACATGGAAAACCGGAGGATAAGGCGAAAATTGTGGCAATTGTGAGGGGAAAAGTTTGTTCATATTCTCAGCACAAATTCGCATCGAATGTAGTGGAAAAATGTGTCACATATGCTACCCGCCAAGACAAAACTGTCCTAATTGATGAAGTGACTGCATATACCACAGAGAATGGGTAAGGCGTCACAATTTCAGACTTCATGCTCTTTCGTGATGTCAAATCGACTACATTATGACACTCTTAATTCTGTAAACATTGAACTAATCAGAAAAAACTTTTAACTATCACAGCAGTGTAACTACGAGCCCTCTTAACGTCATGATGAAGGACCAGTACGCAAACTACGTTGTACAGAAAATGATCGACGTCGCGGAGCCGTCCCAGCGGAAAATGCTTATGCAAAGAATCCGCCCGCACCTCGCTCAGCTCCGCAAATACACTTATGGAAAACACATAATCGCCAAGTTGGAAAAGTAAGTGAATTTGTGTCATTACTTGTTATTTGCTTGTAAATTGTAGTGAGTAAGGATTCACTTATTGATTGTAATGTTTAATTTGTAGATATTTCCTAAAGAACAACACTGACTTGGGTCCTATCGGACCGCCCTCGAGCCAACCTCCTCTGTAATTCCAGAGTTGCTCAATTTGTACACTCCCGTGTAAACATTGGCTCTCTACTTTTCTACAGTATTTTTCTGGTGACGGGACTCTATTCTGAAATCCATGTCGTTTGTATGTTTCATTCTATGACTTTCGTTTGTATTCAAAATGAATAACAATAATTAAGGTTAAGAATAAAACAATTTTTGTGTTAATAAGAATTGACAAGAAAAAATAATAATGAATTGAAAAAATATTGACTTTGTGTGCTTTATTTATTCTACATGCTTACATATTTTTTCTTAACTTTCACTTATGTGTTTATGTATCATTTGTCTTTCTTGCTATAATATTATAATAAAATATACTCACACGATGCTCTATCTTGCCTTGGTATGTAAATGATACGAAAGTATGTACACCTTTTGATAACCAAGCAAATAGAGTATACACTACTATAAATACGAATTGGCAGATTATATGCAGCTGTCTATGTAATTGTACGAAAATATGAAAATAATAAGAAACTTTCATGTGAATTGTATTATGTAGTATATTTGTATAATATATAAAAAGTTTTGGCAAATGACAATTGTGTATTTCGACTATATTATAATATCCTAAGTACACAAACTAAAAGATCTATTTGTACGTCTGGCCAAGGAAGATAATATCCACTGTATTTAAAACTATAAATTCCGATTGTATTTCTACTATTTAGTAAATCGAATTAAATATATTCTGTAGTTTGATAAGCAAATAATAAACACAAGTATGTACGAATAATGTAATAAAAATTCCTTAGAGTGTTAAATCTTTTGCGAAAGTTGCTTTACTGGCTTTCATTCATGCGGCACCTTATAGCGTAATTTACCAAACCTGTCTTTTTGTACACTAATTGTATGCTGTCTCAAAGAAGTATTTACAGATAATTGACAGATTCCCTCCGTTCTCACTTAATATCTCTGATAAATGCATGCAAATGTATATCCACACCTAAATATTTCAACAAATAGTGCTAACTAAATGTAGCACCTTGGTAGACTTCAGAATAAATTACGTTAATTTGCGCAATTCATGCGTGGTACAATAACGTACCGTAGATAGAACAAAAAGTTGCTTTTGCTATTACTACTCATGTACCCATTTAAAAGTGAAACTGAAGTTGACATTTCAGAGTCGTTCCTGAATAATAGATGTTTATACATCCATCAGTTTTCACACCTTCATTAAAGCCCAACAAAATAATGGTTGTAGGCCAATTTGGTTAGGTTACTTACTTTAGTCAAGCTGACGGACAACCAAAATAATGCTTTAGGAAGTGACTTACAAACAAAATACTGTTACGAGATTTTACGAGTTTGTATGTAAGGTACGTGTATGGCATCATTATGTTTATGAACTGCATAAGTAAATCAGTGATAGAGTATAATATTACCTATTATAATAAGCATATATTATAATGAACAATGAACATACTAATTTTCAACTGGAAGGCACTTTTTTTCTTTATATTAGAAAATAAACGCACAATATATTTTTGCGATTATTATACAATCGTTTTTTTTGGTGCCTGGGTGAAGTGTACGGAATACTGCATGAGGTTGAGGATAGAAACATTCATGAACATCTTGTTTGTCATTGTTTTGTACTGTATCTATAACAAGAATATCCTGAATGAAAATTGGAAATTGCGTAAATCATGAAGAAAGAAAAAGAAAAGCTAGAGCATGGAGATTTTTTAAACCAAGGCTTTGAGACTTTTGTCCGGTGGGACATTAAGATTTATTAGTCTATTTTAGATACTAAACTAAGAGCAGAAGAGACTTTAATTTTCTATTTTAAACAATAAAATTAACGAATAAGATTGGCTTCGATTAAACAAGGATTTTGTTATTAGTTCATTGTACACGTTTTCGTATGGGATTAATCGGATAATAGGTATGGTCAATGAATTAAGATTATAGTTTTCAATGGTCTTTAGCTATTTTTCTGATATTAGATGTTCTACATAAGAACAGACGCCAGCGTAGAATGCTGTCTAATTATACAGCATTAACTCTTAATGTTGGAAGCGGAGATTCGAATGCAATGTCCAGTTTCAATAAGAGCACTCATTTACCAGGCTGCGTTTGGGTGAAAGTTTATACTTTCACTTAGTGAACGATAATGATATATATAAATCTTTGAAATCAAAGAATTGTTTTCTTTATCAATGTGCATAATATCATAAAAAAGGTCTCTTCGGAATTTTCCAGGTCCAGATTTAGTATTCAGTTAGCGGTTCCAGCCATATTATAATCTAGAAACGACTAGTAGCAGAAACAAAGGATCTCTTATTATGAGCAGCAGAAGGAAAGCAACCTTGATTCTGGTATACAAAGCTCTACATTCATTTTTAACTTGTAAATGAGACATGAATTGCGGCATATTTTAAAAGTGAAGATCACTTCTCCGGAATTTTGGCCATTGTGTCTGAATTTTTCTGAAATATTGATTTTTACTCTTGAAGTCTGTGAATAGCTGAGATATATATTTTTATATGAAATTATAGAGATTTGTACAGGTAATGGTAGCGGTTGCACGTAATATTCTCTGTTTTAAGGGGTTTTTTGATAACAAATTGTTATTTAACATTAACCATTCATTAAATCCTTTATACAGATTCAACATTTTTTGCAAGCTGAAACCCGCCGAGGTATCCGCAAAGGGAGCCGATTAATTATGAACAAAATTGAAAATGTAACAATTGGGCCAATGCCGGAATCTCAATTCCTCAAGCCAATGCGAATGCAGTTCACGCAGGTACTATCAATGAAAATATCACCACAATGGTCAAATCCTATATATATTACGGCCAAGGCTAATTTGATTTTGATTTGCCATTATTCAGAATGGCAGAAAAAGGTTTTGGGATTTTGTCAAACTTCATGAAAGGTAAGTCCCATCCTGATTGATATTCTAATGTATTCACTAATCATCTTGAAATTGCTATAATATGATGTAGGAGCAGTGAAAATAATCATTTTATAGAAATGATGTGTATTAATATTGGCATTTGTTTCTTGATATTAGTGTGGCCATTGTCATATACAACCGGAGTCGTGATGTGCTGATATTAGTCAAACAATTTCGTCCAGGTATTTCTCTTGCTGTATAAGCACGCACAAATAATTGAAATGGAAAAATCGGAAACGGCTGTACCGATTAGTCCATTAGTTACATAATATATATGCTCCTAATATTGCAACAATCTGGACTCAATGAAATGATGTAGATATAATATAGTAATATGGATATGAATTGCTGTAATTATGTTAATCCATGTTGAATATGGCAGCGGTCTATTATAATGGCGCAATGAAGCCTTCTGGAGGCAATGAGGTCCAGGAAGTGAATTGGAACTCAGTTTCTCCTGAGACTGGCCTAACTATTGAACTCTGTGCTGGTATATGCGACAATCCAGCACTTAGCAATGCTGAAATTGCCAAGCAAGAAGTATTAGAAGAATGCGGCTATGACGTTCCAATTGAAAACTTCGAAAGAATTATATCTTACAGGTAATCTCCTTTTTGGTTTAAGGTTCGCGGCGAGCGAGGGATTGCTCGTCTCGTCACCAACCGTCACTATCTTTTTTGTTTCAACTTTTTTTAGCAAATCTCTATCTCCTCCTAGAAATTTTATCTAGATTACAAAATCAATACGAAAGAGACAGGTAGAATAGAAACCTCCTTTACAGTGGATACTAGCCATATTATATTTGCCTTTTCTTTCTGGGTTCGAGATATTGCAATTCTAAACATAAAACGGTTAAAAAATTGTTTCTCCATGTAAAAAAATAATTAGGGTATTTTCGACAAACAACATTTCATTAAATATTTTTTAAAAAACAAAGAAGGCATCTATACGAAATTTCGAATGATCGAAAATGTAGATAATAATGTTTCTAGGATTTTATTGGTGTACTACTCCTTAAAATCAGTTCCGTGTCTTGCCTGATTCAAAGAGTTCTGCGACAAGTTTAACATGTAAAGAGTAAAGGAACCGTTTTAATGCAAATCGCATGGAATGCGTCCTTAAGAGCCATAGTGATTTTTATTTTGTAATTGGAACTAAAAACTGCTCCTTGGGTATCTCTAAAGAGCAAGCAATAATGAGTTTTCTGTTTTGTTTCAAAGATCTGGCATTGGCGTTAGCGGAGACAAACAAACCCTTTTCTACACCGAAGTTACAGATGCGATGAAAGTCAGTGAAGGTATGTTTCATAATTTGTTTCAATTATAAAATGTGGATCTGCATCTGCAATAAAGTAAAAGCAAGTAAATGGTAATGCTAACATCTGGCCATTCTGATCCATGTTTCTACTAATTTTCAGGAGGTGGCATAGATGATGAAATGATCGATGTTGTTGAAATGACCGTACCCGAAATACAGAAATACATGACCCAAGAACTTGTTCCCAGTCCTGGTGGTTTCCTTTTTGCAATTAATTGGTTTTTAACGAAGAAGATGGCGGCTAAATGATATTTATGTCTAAATAAAAAGATTACTTTTTGCATGTATGTTTCATTCCGCGACCTTATATGTTTATATGTCTGTATAGCCCTTATCATTTAATGTTGCGATTTGAGTTCCATAAGTGAATAATAAAATACAAAGAAAACCATTCATAAAATTTCACTGCTATGATCAGTCCACACCACAGTACATCAGTTTACTTACACATCATGCAATAAACTACTCTGCATTGACGAAAGTCTCTTACACAATTAGTGTATTAATAGTGAAAGTAGTATGTCAATGTAATAATCAACATACTTAAAAATAGTCGATAACATTATTATAGTGATAATTTTTATCGACTATCGATAGTGTAACTGTGTAACTGCCTTTCACTGTATTTCTTCCAAGACGTATTTTGCTACGGTGAAAGTAGTGAAAGTAGTATATAATATTCGCTTTCGCTGTGACTGCGGCGAGTATGCAGCGTTTCTTGTGAGAGAAGTATCTATGAAATGCTGCACTAAATGCAGCTACGATCCTTGCATTACTTTTAAATGTGTTCTGCGCGAAATTTTTCACTATTTCACAAAAGACTTCAACAGTGAAATAAATAAATACGCAAATAATAATTTCAAAAGAAGAAGAGATTTCAATTAGAATTAGAGTCGAAAGTTTGAAAGTATTGGATGTCTGCGAGTGTTGCCACCCCCTCAATACGGCCTTGCTCTGGAATACTTATTGTTCTTTATTAAACGTAACACTAAGTAAAATAACCCAAATGTATATGAAAGCGGCTGTCAGTAATAAAAAACGTTTCCCCGTGTACCATTCATAGGACTGAAGTCATTGGAATCTATAAAATAGTCTAAAAGATTGTCGGTCAGTACTTTGAAACACTTGCCTATCAGTTTTTGTGTTTAGTAGACATTACTAGTACAACATTTTTCTCTACGGAATAAATATTTGTGATTGTCGAGGTAAATATTTTTCTGTTCTTTCAGTTTAGAATTTCCAAAAAGTCAGAAATAAAAAAACTGCTCCGAAGCAACCTCCCGAGGACGTAAGGGTAAAGATGAGCGGAAATAACAATCCTCCTCTAAAGCCGGGAACGTCTCGTCCTATAATCGCATTTTCACTGAATAAAGCCCCCCTTCGGGCCACTCAACCAGAATTTGAAACTAGTTCAAATGCAAAACCAGGAATTCTTGGGAAATCACTTTCGTCTGCATTAACTTCCATTCCCGTTCCGGCAGTTGTCGAAGTCAAGGAAGTGGCTTCTTCCGGATTCGGTTCATTTTCGTTTAAACGCGATGCAGCTAATAAAGAACAAACGGAAGAAGACGATATGTCTAAAATGATGGGTTTCTCTGGGTTTGGCTCCACGAAGAAAGCACATGCGGAAAAATCTGCTAAGAAGTTCGATGTGACTCAAATGGTTGACTCCATCCGAAAGAGAGTACAAGTAGCTACTCTTGCCACAAAGAAGAACAGTAGCGACAGCGAAGAAGATGATGATGACGAAAGAGAGGACAGCATCCCTGTGCAAGGGACTTCAGTTGACTCAATAAGCGAGTATGGTGAAAGCAGTGCTCCCACCAAAAATCCGCTTCCTAAAGCTGAAAAGAATAAAGATTCAGATGATTCCGACAGTTCTGATGACGAAAGTGACGTAATTGGTCCTATGCCTGTTACCCTGAAGAGTAAATCCAATAAACTCAACCCTGCCGATTCGGAGGATAGTGACAGTGAAAGGTTTGACATTTGTATGGTTTGAATGTGGGAAGTGCACATGAACGCTTAACGTGCTTAAGATATCCTTAAATAAGCATTTTTTATTTTGGAATAGTGACACGGAGGACGCAGAAAAAACTGTGGTATTTCCAGTATCTGAAGAGCGACTTCTTGTTCATGGAATTCGGCCTGTCACCGCAGTCGCTGTTGATCCCACGGCCACAAGATTCGCTACGGGATGTTTGGGATACGAAGTAAAATTGTGGGATTTCGCTGGACTAAGAAATCGACATGCATTTCGTGCTATGAAACCTTGTGAAAGTCATCCTATCGTTAACTTAAGCTATTCTTCTAGTGGAGATTCTTTGCTAATTATATCAGGAAATGCGCAAGTAAGTACAGTACAACAGAACGCAGCTCAGAAAATCTTGTTACACATTTTGTGCAATCAAATTGTCATGTCACATTGCCACTCTTAAACATTTTTCAGGGATTATAGCTTAATTTTAATTTATCGTTGTAGGCTAAAGTTGTGGACAGAGATGGTACAGAATTGCTGGAGTGTGTTAAAGGAGATCAGTATATTGTGGACATGGCACGGACAAAAGGTCATGTTGCTGGATTGACTGGAGGGCAGTTTAACCCTAAGCAAAAAAATATATTTATTACATCCTCAATAGACGGGTGAGCTATAGTCAATGAAACTCAAAATATAAAAGTATCTAGTCTAGTCTGACATTGTTAAGTATGAATGAAACTAATGAAAGCATTATTGACGAAGTAGTCTATAATTATATTTGCCTGTTTTGAATATTGCGATTCCAGAACTTGTCGAGTTTGGGATGTTAGCAATCCAAGGCATCACAAAACCTGCGTTAAATTCCGGGGGAAAACTGGACTAAAGAATGCAGTAACAACGTGTTCGTTCACTAGAGATGGAAACTGCTTCGTCGGAGCTGGTTTTGACGGAAATGTTCTTTTATGGGATACAAGAAAGGCTGCCGTTGTTCCCGCTGCAACAGTTAAAAATGCACACCAGTCTGGAACGGATACTTACTCCCTTACCTTCTCAAATTCAGGCCTCTATCTAGCCACCAGGGGAGAAGATAGCATGTTAAAAATATGGGATGTAAGAAACTGGAAACAATCTGTTTATGAGACGGATAAGCATCCTGCAAAATTTCACACGTAAGTTTGAAGTTGGGTTTTCGTTTCGGCCTCCTGAATTTGGTGGAGGTCATAGTTTAGTTAATTAGTCAGTCAGTTAGTTTACTGACATAAATAATCAGCTTATTGTTCTATGCTATAGATTCGACTTGCATTTTACTCTATATTTTTTTTGTTACTCGTATTTACTACTTTATTTCTTTAATTGCAGCTCTTTCTCAATATAATGCTTGCACTTATTTTATTTCCTTGAAGTCCCCTGCAAGATCCTCCGAAATCATTTTCTCATGTTCCTATTCATCTATACGTAGCTCATAATTTAATCTAATCAAAACATATTTTCTTTGACAGAACGGATGTTTCGTTTAGTCCTGATGACCGATATTTAATAATTCCCTCGTTACCCGAAGGCGTTAGCGGACGAACAAAAGAGGAAGCAATAGAATACTCCAGTTTACATTTCTTAAAACTAAACGATTACTCCTATGTAAAAGAAGTTCGATTTCCAGGGAAAATTGTCATTCGTACTGCTTGGCATCACAGACTTAATCAAATAATTGCTACGTACAGTAACGGAGAATATTCAATTTACTACGACACGGAAAAGTCTCATCGAGGAGCTATCCTTTCTCATGGTCAAGAACCAAAGCGAGTCAAGTCTAGAGAAGTAATAGAAGATTTTTCAGGCAAAGTTATCATTACTCCAAATTCACTTCCAATGTTTAAAAGTGAAAAGCCTAGAAATCCAAAGCGAGAAGAGATTAAAGCCAGGTATTTAAAATGTATTTGTTAATTAGCTGTAGGATTTACAATGTGCTTCTTATTATTCTCTGTCTTATTCTAACAATGAAAAAATCATTTTAGGCTGGATCCGATGAAGTCTCGAAGACCCGACTTACCCATAACAGCCGGATCGGGAGGACGAGTAGCAGCGTCAGGCTCCACATTAAGTTCTTACGTTATTCGAAATCTCGGTCTAAGCAAGAGTGTGAAAGATGATATGGATCCCCGAGAAGCTATTCTACGATATGCAAAAGAAGCCGAGGAAAATCCTATATGGGTTACTCCTGCTTACAAAAAGTAAGTACTATGTTATAGTATATATTGTGTTTAAAATAAATGCGAAAATTATAGGAAAAAAATCAGTATAGGATATAATATAGCTATACGAGCATAGCAAGAGTACTTTCAAGCATTAGAATTTTTAGGACTATTTATAAAATCGATAAAATCGTTTTTATTAGAGGATCTATAATACCTTTTTGTACGGATGTACTATAGCTACTAACTGGTATTACTTTTTATGAGTTACCTACTTTTGATTAATATAATTTCCATTATTTCTCTATTATAAATGTATAATCTATGATGCATTCCATGATATATTCTACATATCCATATGATTATAGAATATATTATTATAAAAGATTGATAAGAGCCGACCTAATAAGCATAACAAAGGCATAAATAATTTATTATCATCTAAACACTTTCCTGTTAACAGAACCCAACCAACTCCTATTTTCGACGACGGAGAAGACGAAGAGCCAGACCAGAAAAAGCCTAAACTGTTGTAAGATGGTGACTTTCAGCCGGTTCAATTGACTTGACTGCAACTACAGAGTAATGTATGCTTATAATTAACAACAACTTGTTACTGTTTTCAGTGTAGATGTAATGATGTTAAAAATATTTATAAACTGTTCCCTTTGTTGAATATGTAGTCTACATCAGAACTAGAGATTGAAATTAGAGTGAAAAGTTCACAGTATTACCAATTTGAGTGTTTTGATTTTGACTGGTTTGTTTTATAGTTTTTTGGACCGTATAAAATATATTGTGACACTGTACACCTAATTTGTCCTAAGTTCTTATTCTACATAAATGTATTTATATGTAAGTATAAAAACTATGTATTAATAATGCATTTTAGTGTTGTAATCAAATATATAATGCTGATGTACAAAATAATACATCTATTAATTATACTACAAGACTTATGCACGTATTTTGAATATTTTTTTGTCGTTTATGTTTTGCTTATGGTACACAAGTGGGATAGAATTGGTAGAGATAGAACAAAAATCTAGCGAAACTAGGTGTATGACTTTTTAATTAAAATCCCCAAGCAAGCGTATAATTTCAAAAAATTTTCCTTTATTATCTGCGAACAATGACACTTCACAATTACAAATATATAGACTATAGTGTAAGTAGTGCAATTTTCTTAATAGTCAAGGTACAGATTAGGAAAGCATTCTGAAAGATGCAAAAACTACATTCCAGTTAACAACGGTTAACTGTTAAATTAATATACGCCTATACGTAGAGTTTGAGTATAAGAGTGCGATTCATTCTGCTAACTAGATTATACATGCGAATTTTTATGTTAATAATATTACCCATATCGAACAATTACGATAAAATAAACGCGACACGAAACGTGTCAATGGCACAAAGCACTTTAGGGTGACTCCTGTACTGATTGGGAAGAGACCCAGGCGAGAGCCCATTTTAGGTTTGTCAACATGAACTTTAAAGCCTTAGTCCAATGTTCTTCAGAATTGAGCTGAATTCTAAATAAAACAAAACATCTGTCAATTTTGGAAATGACTTTACATAAGGTTTTTAGGATAGGTTATATGGTTAAAAGTTTTCAAGTATTATCCGGTCATCCTAGCATTAATCAATTCATCACGAATGGAAAGTTTTTTAGTTTCCATTCGTGATTGAAAATTGAAATTGAAGTCATATTATTTTGTTATTTATATCATGCAGTCGTAATGCGCATTATGCTTTTAAAACTCACCTAACAGAGTATGATTTTCCATTAGTAGGATCTTCGATCTTCCCTTTGTCTGCCATTCTGTATGGAAGAGCAAAACCAGTTTGGCCGGGTCTTTCCAACATAGCTTGTTGTAACTGCCCCAGACAATCCAGAAACGCTGACATCCCTTGATCAAACTTAGTATCCCACAATATTCTAAAGCCAGAAGCACTATGAAGTGGAAGTTCACTATTATCTGCAAGAACCTGTAAATATTGGTGTTTATCAATTCAGATTCAGCGTCAGTCAGCTATCAGCCCTTGGACTAATAAAAATTCACTATGAATTTAAAAATAAGTACCTTAATGTAAGAATGGTTACCAAATGGAACTATCTGATAATTTGAAAACTTCAAATTAATTTTTCTGGCCAAAGAATTTAAGAGTAACGCTGTTTGACCCCAAGCTGCATTTATTTCATTCCAGTCAACAGGTTCAGATGGAAGACGGCCCAGTCTGAATGTGTTGATTGTTCCAAAATGACCACTATGCCATATATGAAATGTTGCATTTAGTGCGTTTGTTTTTTCCAATTTCTCTAGTTGTCCTTCCACGTACTTCAACTCGTTCTCCAAGCTGAAATAAAATATTTACCGTTAATTATGAATATGATTTTATCTGAATACACGCATCTAACTTAGTCAAAAAGCTTAGAACAAATACAATTAATTGACATGTAATGAGTAATTAATTACATGTAAGTAGACCGTAGTTTTATACCATGCATGTCCAAACCAATTTACCTTTGCGATTGATCTTCTATCTCCGACAATTGTCTTTTATGTCGGCAATATTCTTTTAAAAAATCATTTTCTTGTTCTTTTAGAGCCATTTGTTCTCGTTTATGTCTTTGAAGTGTCTCAATGGCTGTGGCTTCAATCACTTTGAGTTCATTAAGTTCCCCTTTGAGGGTACTTTCTTCCAATTTTAACTGGAAATAGAATGAGTTTCTTTATTTATATAGTAGGCGCGATTACTAAGAATAGCAAAAGAAAAATAGATAACGAAATAAACTTACATCTTTGAGTTGAGCTTCTAATGCTTCGATATCTTCATTATCTGGTTCTGATTCCAATCTTTAAAGTAAAAAATATTTTTATTTTAAAGATTGAAATTATTTTTTAATATTTTAAATTATTTTAAAGATCCCTGCGGTGAGCTAAAGGAAATCCTTGTGTATTTTGGGATGGATGGTTTAGGACAGGTGAGATATGAATATTTTAATAATAGTTAGGCAAGGAGCTGCGGTTATACACACAAGCACGGCATCCACATCTAGTCAGAAGCTCCATTACAGAGGTTCAACTCTTTACAAGAAATAAACACTAAACACTACTTACGCCAACTGAACGCGAATGGTCCACACACGTCGAACCACATACTCCTTGCCTAACAGGAAAACAGACTGACGGATTAAGGAAATTGAGACATGTGAGGAAGGGAAAGAGACAGTCAAATGTAAGATAACAAAAGATATTCCTCAATTAGTAGAGCTAGGACGTGGCTAGGACTTAGGACTCGGGAAAAACCAATTCATAACAGATGCTAATCTCTGCATGTTTTTGGAACATAAAAATCCATAGTCAGACATTTTTGTTGCCGAGAGCATTCTACAAGAATCGAAGTCGAAATCCTGTCGATTAAGAATGGGCGACCTTAACCGCTGGACTGATGTGCTATGGCAGGTAACTGGAAGGTACCGGGTAGAATTTGGGGATAAAGTCAATGTGCCAGCAAGGTGAAACACAATGAGATGACGTAACTTACTTTTTTAAATAATCTGAGTATTGATTACATTCTTCCTCCGCGGATCTTAGTTCACTGTCCAGCAGTGTCATAAGAGTGTCGCAACATTCATCACAAAGTGGATGATCAATTTCAAGATTATTCGACAAAATATCGAAGAGATCAGCATGAATACGGAGTTGATTACTCTGCTGGGCTGTTGTGTCAGATGAATGTCCAACAATCGTGAAACCATGAGCTCCATTATCAGATAAAGGAGCAACAAATTTGGTTACCGAACTAGAGCTACTGTCATCTAAGTCCAAAGGCGGTGGCGAATATAAAGGCACTGGAAAGAAATAAACGTAAATTACGTAAAGACAAAATAAATCACTTCGGACTTCGGCATCGATTGATTGAAACGCTACTTTCTTGAGATTGAAACATAGAAATTGAAAATCAGCATTATCATTTAACTAACAAAAACTTCATTACTTACAGTGTAATTCTGCAAGTGTGTGTTCGTCAATTGAGTTGAAAGAATGGTCGAGTTTCAATGGTGTCATGCATCTTTGACACACAAATCCTACCATTGCTTTTCCAGGTCCGTTTAGAGACATGATTTACAATTTTAATCCCGAGAACCAAGCAAACGTTCCGCTACATATCAAAAATTCATTTAAAGTTTAATCATAGAATATATACACAAACAAACAAAAATATAAATGAAAATTCAGATTTAGATTTGGCAACTAAAGTGGCAAAATGAATACATCGTAATAAACCAATACATTTTAAAGTTACTTCATTATTATTGGATTATATCAATAATATAATATACTACTCTTTATAGTTACGAGATGTATACATTTGACCTTACCTAATTTTATGGAAAGGATTGTCGATTATCCATGAATTACAAAAATCTGAAATTATAAGGGAGATTCATCAGCTGCTTCTTCCGTTATGTTGTCCTCCCAAATCAATCTCCTTCGACAATTCAAAATAGAACACAACAGAACTACTTTTATCTTTTATTTGCACAAAATTGCAAACTGAGGATCTGAATCTCATGTGTTATCTGTTGCAGCTTTTCGCGCTCTTTTTCAAGTACACGCTTGATATTGTTTACATTTTCTGAGTATCAGAGAGCATTTGACTTTTTCTTTTCTGTTTATTGCGAGCTTTCTGGTTGTCTGTTTGGAATCTGGAGAGGCTTCTTCAAAACAGCAGACACGACAATGTCGTGTCGGCCAACTTGTGGGGTGGCTCACTGCCACAAGCAAGCCG